>CAJUYG010000460.1:105196-118909 GCA_910591675.1 Galerucella calmariensis
TTAGATAGTTTGACGTAGTAGTTATCTTATTGGAGGTTAGGTGTTTGCTCATTTTACAAAACCGTTAGGTCATAGTATAGTTAACCTGGTTTGTGTGGTTAAGCTTGAAGGAAAATGGCTTTAGTGCAACGAATCAACCAAATAAATTATACGACCAAGTCCAAAAATTTCACTTACAACATATGCGCGATTGAAGATAAAACAAATTACAGCGGTAGTGCAGTCACAACACAACACCTTGAGTATAACAGTTATACTTGCGTACAAAGTGAGCGTTCAGAAAACATTTGATGTATACTCCACACTGTACACCACAACTCACCACGAGGAGTGTTTACCCCCTCGTCCCACTGACACGTATAGCTTGTATCAAAGTATATCATCTTCGCTTTTAACGGTAATAATCTAAATACAACCATTAACGACCTTCTTAAAATAATTTTACCTGAAATGGAGCCCAACAACCAGTCGAGTGACAATGCAAGAGCGGTCCTGGTTGAGGCTCTGGAGATAGATATTTGTGAATTTGATCCTTCAAAATAATTTCGAATAGTCCTTTACTGGTGATCTTTTCTACAGCAGCTATAGGTCATATAATATATTGTAATTGATCCATTATTTTATGATTTCCGGCAAAAGTGGAAACGATATACTTTGAAACTAACTATAAACCGTCTGTTTTCGCTCCTCACCTAATCCATATAGATTATTAACGCAATTCTTTTGTCATCAGCTATTTTTGGTTGAGCGTGAGTTTTAAACTTATGGCGTTTTCATTCAAATAATTTTATATTGTTAGGTCATTTCCAGCAGCAAATATGTTGAAAATAATCTCCTAAGAATATAAAATTATGTTGCAAGATTTTGTAAAATTACTATCCCTGGATTCTGAAAATATTTGAATTTGTCCATTATTGACCTAAGTTAGCAATAGAAAACATTATTAACCACTAATAGGAAAATTCAACTTCTCAGTTGCCTAAAAGACGCAATAATTGTCAACTTCACAGCTAATAGTGGTAAAAATATTTCAATGATTTTTTTCTCCTTTAAGTAGAATCTCAGCTAATACAATTGAAAACTCAATTTAAATAGCTCATGTTCTCGTGTTGGTTGTGAGAATATCCTTTATCACTATAATAGAAGGCTACACCTGTGGAATTAACCTAATATGTTATCATCTCGGCCAGCAATATATTTGCAAATTGTTGAAAATCCCCAGATATATTATATGTATATCTGCTCGACAATGCAGCTCCACGAAATGTTCGTGATCTTGTTAACTTGAGTTCAAATAGTGTATCTACAAAATCTGAATTAAAACGAGCTTTAGGATTGGAATGAAAACTACCATCGCGATCCGGTACTCCTAGTCGTATATACCATTTAATAATAATAATAATAACAACGGACAATAGCAACAATAGCAACGGACAAGTGCAGAAGGTGCCAACAAACAACAGAGACCATACAACACATAACGTCGGGATGTTCAGCCTTAGCTAACATTGATTACCTACGCAGGCACAATCAACTTTGCAACATCATCCATCAGAAGTTGGCCAACAAATTTGAATTAGTTAACACCTACACCCCATATTACAAGTACCATCCGAATTCGGTGCTAGAGAATGCTGATTTTAGACTATACCACGATAGGTCAATTATCAGTAGTAATACCCCTAGGGTCTTGATAATACCGAGATAATTTTGTCATAGAGAATGCTGAAAGCGTGTTGCTCGATAATAGCCCAAGGCCGCAGGCCGAGGGCTATTATCTTTGAGCAACACGCTTGAAGGATTCTCTACGACAAAATTTTGAGTATTTATCAAGACCCGAGGAGTATTCGATAAGATAATTTTTTACTTTGTAGATATCAAAAAATTGATTGTCAATCTGACGCTTAATACTTTTCAATACAAACTTTATTAGTTTTAATCAAAAATTATTCATTTTTATTTAAAACTACAGTTGTAAAAAGTACAATTGGTAAATTAATTTAACCGTTAGATGCAATACCAAATCTTTCCGACATTTTTAATCCAGTTGTCAGTTTGACGTTTAATTAATTTTTAATAAAAAATAAACACCAAACTGAAAACACCACATGTAGGGTATTATCGCTGTAATACAGCGGTGATTGGATGAAATTTGACACATGACTTGAAATTAAGTAATTTGATTGGTTACTATATTCAGTAAAAAATTATCACCGATAGACGGGTGACGAATAACCGGCCTGATATTGTAGTTGTGGATGAAAAAGCTAACTCGGTTTATCTGGTGGATGTTGCTGTACCCAATAATAACAATATTCTGGACAAATATAAGGAGAAAATTGCAAAATACACCAATCTTGCAATTGAGGTAAGACAGATGTGGCATGCAGAGAAAATAGAGGTGGTACCGATTATCGTTTCATCTACGGGATTAATTCCCAAAACTCTACAAGATAGCCTTACTGAACTAGGTCTTCACAAAAATACATACATCGATCTGCAAAAGGCTGCCATTTTTAGTACCTGTCACACAGTCCGTAAATTTCTAAATATGTGACTTCCGAGCCTAATCCCATTTGCGTTTACACACGCTCGGGATAGGTGAACATTACCAGCAAGTGCTGAGCAAGTGCATACTTGGAATGATAATAATAATAATGTTTATTTAAAAATTTGTTTACAAAAAAAATAATAATATAACAATGTAAATTACAATAAATAAACATTTATAATCACAGAAGTTGTTCTATAACAAAGTTATATACAACTTGTACGTGATAACTGATAACAGTAGTAATTTTAATAGTTCATATAGTTACGTATAAATATATATAATAAATAAATTTGTCGTCTTTGGGTAAGTTGTCTTTTTTGGATAATTTGTCTTTATTGGGTAAGTTGTCATTTTTGGGAAAGGTGTCATTTTTGGGTAAGTTGTCATTATTGGGTGATTTGTTATCATCATGTAAGGAGAGTAACAAGTTTATAGTATTCCACTGGGTAATGAATATATCTGCTATGTGTTATTTAATATGATTTTTATGTGTTCTTTAGTCATTGATTGTATCCATGCTCTAATTGGTAATTTATATGAATACATTTTATTTATGTTTTGTATGTGTAATGGGATTTGGTTGTATATTTTGGGGCCCAAGTAATTGAAACACCTCTCTCCAATTAACTTTTCTCTTTTAGGTAACAAATAGGTTTTATCTCTGTTTCTTGTAAAATATTCATGATCTAAGTGAAACAATTCTCATTTATTTCAAAATATACTAATAATATGAAAATATAGAGTTGTCTTACATCGAATAGCCCACTTGATTCAAATAGTTCCCCACTAGGAAACATTTTATTTTTTTTATAAATTATTCTTATCAGCCATTTTTGAATTATGTTCAAATTTTGTATGTGGCTGTTATTTCCCCCTCCCCATCCGAGAATTCCATAATTTAGTTGTGACTGTATTAGTGATAAGTATATAATTTTCAGTTGCTAGTACCTAAGAAATCTCTCAGATATTTAAATCTGCCAAGAAAACCTCTTAGTTTTTGTACTAAGGCATCAATGTGTAAATTCCACCTAAGTGTCGATCTAAAACAATTCCAAGATACTTGATTCTATTTGTTTCTGATATTGAAGTGTTTTCAACAGAAAGAGGTCCCAGGTTTGGAAGTCCAGTTTCATAGGATGTGAAAGGCATGTATTTGGTTTTTGTAACATTCATAGTAAGTTTATTGTAGTTGAACCAGTCTACCATTGTTTTGAAATCTTTTTCAGCATCCTCTTTTAACTGTTCCCAAGTACTTGCTTTAAAAAACATTGCCGTATCATCAGCAAAACTAATAACTTTTCCCTTTGTTGGATACGAAAGTAAATCATTTATATATAATATGAAAAGAACTGGTCCAAGGACTGTCCCTTGAGGGACTCCACATGTGATTTTTCTGGAATCGCTGATGACCCCATCAATGTTCACGAATTGTACTCTATTAATTAAGTAATCCTTAATAAAATTGTAGGTTATTCCTCTAATACCGTAACATTCCAGTTTTTTTAGTAGTTTTCCATGGTTTACAGTATGGTTTACAGATCCACAAATATACACAAGGACGGTACTTTTCTATCTATAGCTTCATAAATATCAGCGGTAAGCGAACAAATCGCATCTTCTGTAGATTTACCTTTTCTAAAGCCAAATTGACTATTTGATATTATATCATGTTTGTTTAAAAAGTTCATTAACCTGATTTTAAATATTTTTCCAATTATTTTACTCACAGTAGATGTTAACGATGGGTCGGTAATTACCTGTTGTCATTTTATCTCCAGCTTTATATAATGGTTTGATTAACCCAGTTTTCAGGGCTACAGGAAAAACACCTGAACCAAAACATTTGTTTGTTAAAGTGGCTAATGGTAGGGCAATTTCATCAGCTATTTCTTTTAAGGTTTCAGACCAACAATCCCTGGTGATTTCTTATTTTTTAAGGACTTTATAATTCCTTTAACCTCAATTTCATTTGTTGGAAATAAATATATAGTTTTTTCTATTGGCTGAATGATTTCATTAAAAGATTGTGGATTATCAATTCTATTAGCAAAACTCTCTCCTATATCACTGAAGTAGTCATTATTCATCAGCTATTTCTTTTTCATCAGAGACTATTTGATTATCGCTTTTTATAATTTTTTGGATTCTATCTTCAGTCCTTGTGCTGTTACATATACTTCTAACACATTTCCACAGAGTTGAAGATGTGTTGCCATTTTTTTCTATTAATGTATTATGATAATTTTTTTTTGATTTTTGTATAAGCTTAGATAAATTATTTTAGTATCGGGAGTATAGCATTTTTCTGTTTATATCATTGGGATTATTTTTAATATATAAATATAATCGATTTTTTTGATTTATGGACTTTAATAAACCTGCCGTAATCCATGGTTTTTTATTTGTATATATTTTTTTAGTTTTGATTGATTTTGTACATTCATCAATTAGAGTTTTCAGGACATTAATAAAATTTTGTGTTATTATATTAACATCCGGTTCATTGAATATTTTTCTCCAATTTTGATTACGAATAAGTGCTCTAAAACGAAAATAATCAATGTATTGTTTGTAGTGTTGTGAATTTGTAACATTGATATTTCTTGAATCTATAGATATATTATTTAAAGTTAAAGCAGTAAGAAAATGATCAGTAATTTTATAACTAAATATATAAGATTGGGGATCTATGTGTTTTGCTTTTTTAACAAAAAAATAATCAAGACATGTATTACTAATTGGTCTTGTAACACTGTTAATATATGAAACAAATTCGTATGTATTCAATAAATTCTTGTATTTTTCAACATAGTCATAATCTTGTAACAAGTCTATATTGATATCACCCACAAGAATGTGATTATGAAATTTTTGGTTATTTTCCAGGTAATTGTCTAGGTGTGTAATGAATGAGTGAGGATTACTAGACGGTGATCTATCATCTATTATCTATATTTCATATTAATAATTACGAAATGCCTTTCTCCGGTTGCATCTAGTGGTATAATTAATGTATGCTCAGGCATTTTGAATATGGATTATTATTAAAAAAATATACGAAAAAGAGGTGTGAGGACTGAAAATTCTTCTGATTTGCAAATATGTTCGTGAATTGCTCTATAAACATTGTTTATTCATGGAGGTTTGATAAACGTTGCAGACTTGCATTTTGGGAGATCTATGAAAAGTTGATGATGTCGACCGTAAGACAGCACTGGAACAATTCATCAATAATTGAGTACGTTTGATCAAATGCTATACACAAATAAGCAATAGTTGGATCAAGCAAAATTTGTGGTAGCTAGGAATGGAGAAATATTAATTCGAATCTATAGGATATCAATCTAATATTGATGAAATCCTGAATACATTGTACGTTTCACCAAGCGCTAAGTAGTACCTAAGAGTGATAATATTGGGCATATATTGGCTATTTCCTATATTAGGGAATCGTTGTTGGAATCGGGCATATTCGCGTCAGAGTGATCTATTCCTCGGATGATTTATACTTTACACTAATTTTAACAACAGGGCAACAACAATAGTTACAACAACATTGGTAACAGCATAACGAACTAAAGCGTTCCAATCATTAGAACGGTCGTTGACCATAATGAAGGGTAATTAGTGACTGCAGTTTTGTGATTTGAAAGAAAAGAAAAAAAAGTTTTGACGTACTAGTAGTTGCTTCACTTGAAGAAATGTTAGGATATGTACAGGATCCAGTTAAGTAGAGTATAACTCATTTATCAATTACTCTCACTGTTGTTGTGTACTGGGATTTGGTAGTGCCACGCATTCCGCAAGTATACGAATCGAAGTTTCGTCTTCCATTCCAAAGAATCCACATTCTTCCTACTCTATCAGCTTCAGGTATTCAGGGTGTCCATTCAGGTGGAAGTCTTCTGTTAGCATTCCTGTCTAAAGTCGCAGTGCAATCTTAGTCTTACTTTGACTTATGCATTTTTTTCCGACCCAGTCTGGTCTAGCCCAGTTCCCAGAAGCGTCTGTCATTCTCTTAGCCCAATTAGTCCCATAGTCAGATGTTCTTGGTTCTCCGGTTTTAAATATCACATACGATATAATTTTGGAGCTGCAAGTACTGCTGGCTAATGTGATATTTTGATTTATTTCATTCCAGTGTTTTCTGTAACCCTGGTTCAAGTTTTTCTAGTCACTTCCATGATATTTTAGAACTCATTACACAAGAACTGAGTACTGCTTCATATATATTTTATCATTATTACGGAGGAAACTTTCATATGGGGTAGATACTATGAACCAGGAATTTTATTTATTGGTGTGCAAAAGTTACATAACAAACACATCAGATGCTGCTAAACGCTCTGAACCGGCAGTGAATTCGATAAACAAAAAGTCAACATAATAGTTTAAGAAAATTTTAACCTTGAAGGTTCTGAGAGTTACCATTAAAGGTCGTTGGTGCAATTCATATTTCTTTAGCTTATTCGTTCCATTGCAATTACCATACAAAAGAATCGATAATTAACAAAAAAAAATTGAAATTGACGCTTTTTTGATTCTCTCAACGACTGGTCTAACTGGCATAACCAATCTGGATGCATTCAATAACTAATACAATGCAAAACTAGTGCGCTATTCTGAACAATTCCAGGAATTAGCATATATAATCGTGCAATATGAGTGCAAATTCGCGGTCAAGTATGTTGTAATCGCATTTATGCGGCTAATATGATTATTATTAACTCTAAGAGTTCATCCATACCTCAAATGTGGTTAGAATCCAAATTAAGGGTTCAATGAAACTCAAAGTCAAACCACAATATATTTAATGTCCGTTGGGACTCAACTAGTTTCGGTAACAATTACCATCATCAGGCTGTATGAAATTTCACAACTGGAAGGGTAAAATTATCACTGTCATCAGTCCATCAAGTAGTATTTTTTAATAAAGTGAAAATATTTAATAAATTGTGGAATGAAAAAAAAAGGGAAAGTTAAGAACTATGTATGTTTTCTCATGAGAAAACCTTAAACATATTGAAGCCTATAAAATAATGAAAACTTTTTAATTGAAGTAGATAGTATGTTCAATTTAATGAAATTCATATCTTAAAAATTAAATAAAGGGGGGGAAAATTCTATTATGGCAAGAAATTTTTTTTTAATTTATTTTTTATTTTTCATTGAAAAGGTGGAAAACCTATCATGAAAAGGGGATGTAGAAAAGTTGTGGTTGTTTTATATTTAATTTTCGGAGAAAAGAAGTATGAAATTAAATAATTGGAGCTTCTGGGCAATTTGAAGAAATATTTCCCAATTGGAAACAAATTCTTAATTTTTGGTGTGAATTTTATCAACCATAAAAAACACAAAATGAAGATGAAGAGCGTGAACAATAACATGTTCAAGTTTATTAATTTCCATTAACAAATTCTAACTTTTATCTTTAGGTGTCTCATATAGTTAAAGATAAGTTAGAATTTGTTAATGGAAATTAATAAACTTGAACATGTTATTGTTCACGCACTTCATCTCCATTTTGTGTTTTTGATGGTTGATAGAATTCACACCAAAAATTAAGAATTTGTTTCCCATTGGGAAATATTCCTTCAAATTGCCCAGCAGCTCCAATTATTCAATTTCATACTTCTTTTCTCCGAAAATTAAATATAAAACAACCACAACTTTTCTACATCCCCTTTTCATGATGGGTTTTCAATAAAAAAAATGAAAAAAAATAAAAATAAATTAAATTTCTTGCCATAATAGAACTTCCCCCCCCCCTTTTTTTATTTTTTAGATATGAATTTCATTAAATTGAACATACTATCTACTTCAATTTAAAAGTTTTCATTATTTTATAGGTTTTAATATGTTTAAGGTTTTCTCATGAGAAAACATACATAGTTCTTAACTTTCTCCTTTTTTCTACTCTTAAGTTTGTTTGAGGTTTTTTCATTCCACAATTTATTAAATATTTTCACTTTGTTAAAAAGTACTACTTGATGGACTGATGACAGTGATGATCTCACCCTTCCAGTTGTGAAATTTCATACAGCCTGATGATGGTAATTGTTACCGAAACTAGTTGCAAGTTTTGAGTCCCAACGGACATTAAATATATTGTTGTTTGACTTTGAGTTTCATTGAACCCTTAATTTCATTATTATTAGTTTCTTTTTGTATCATCATCTATCTGATTTTACATCATAAAGTAATTTATTATTTGGTATCAGATGATAACCATCACCCCTAAGTTCTCTAGGTCCATAAAAAGAGGTGAATCAACATATTTTTTTCAATAAAGAGTGAACAAGTCTGTAGGTGCAAGCGTCCCAGAAATGTGAAGAGAATGCATCAATTGCATGCTATCTGGCGTTTCAAATGTTACTTTACGTTCTTTCGAATAACGTGAATCAACTAATAGAGGAAGCGTGTTTTTGAATTAATGTTTTCTATCTTTCTATTTACTGGACGTCTCTATCTAGAATTTCCTTACTAAATTGTGAGTAAATTTTGAATTGTCTTCATGCTAAACATATTATTTTGCTTGAGTGTGTAAATATTGTCCCTGTATGTTTTGCTTGCACGAGTGATGAAGCTGCAATTTCTAGAAACTCTTTAAATAACTATTGACACGAAATTTCACATGCTATTACATAGCGAAATCCGAAAGTGCAATATGTATCAATAAACGATATTTTTGCAGAAGACTCACCTGTAAATCTATTTTATGATATCTGGATCGTCCATAGTATAAAAATGGCCGTTCGGAATACACATGCCTGCAATAATCGGCATATATTGAGAGAATCGGTGGGTTTTCTTTCGGTAAAAGGGCATTCCTATTTTATATGGGCAATACGTGTATCGCTTACTACGATCTAAACGGTAATTCAGGAAAATATATTTCCGTAAATCTTGCCTCTATTTCCTTTTTAATGTGATACATATTCCAATAGTCTCGCTTTAGTAGACCTAGATACGAACGATTGCTGCTCGTAGGTTATAATAGATTTTCATTCATGGATTAGATATTTTTTATTGGTTTTCCAAATTCAAGAGTTTTATAGGGAATATGAACACCAGGAAATAATAGAAACTTAGCTATATTCATTTGAATGATTTGAAATGGTATTCACCCAAATGAACGTATTATTATTAATACTGTATTGTTTTTCTTATTTATTTAAACTGTTTTTATAGTGGGACAAAATTATACATTCACTATGGCTAATTACTATTGATTTATTAAAGAAACACTTACACACTATAATAATCTTAATTTATATACACACTACTTAATGTCTATTAATTTATCTACACTCGGTATAATAATCGTCCTAATTTATCTTCAACACTATTTATATTCACTTCTGTTCACTCACTGTATACTGAAACTGTTTACCGATTCACTGTAAACTGAACAACTCCTCATTCACTCGAAAAGCCGTGTATATATACTCATTTTCGAATCTCTAGAACCTTCGCGATAAACCATTGTATGGCCTGGTACATTTCCAGAACAGTCTGGATATTACCCGCGAAAGAATCTTTCTAGAAAGGTCGCATTCTTCGTTTGTGACAGGACCGGCTTCGGAATTAGTGAGTTCGTAACATTGCCCCCTCCTCAATAGTAAGTTCCTCCTGGAACTCTTGTGTTGCCGGGACTGGATGTTTAAATCGGCAACTGGATCCATTCCTACACTTTCCGGTCGTATGGAAATAACAGGGTACTGTCTTCATCGGATACTGATTACGTGGGGAATAGCTGCAAATTAAAATGTGGACATCGGTATCTTCGAAGATCACTTCCATCATATTCCTAATGACTCGCCAATCCAACTGGTTGCTCTCTATCTTAGGCATCCCTAGTTTCTTCACGTTGGATTCCAGCACGTGGTCTCGAAGACTTCCTAGCGCTTCCCACACATTCCGGTAGGTGGATCGATCCTTGAATTCGTCCTTTGTTACGAGATAGAAGATGTGTCGTGAGTTGTGTTTGAGTTTCAGTGTCTTGCCAGGGGTTGGAATCTGTTCTGAAAGTTTTTATGATTGTCCAAACTTCTTTCGAAAGACGAATGCTAAACCTCGTGCATTTTTGGTATTGGCTGGGATGTTGTGTGCCAGTGAATAGTCTTCCGGGAGCGTGAACAAATCTTGTCGTTGCTCTGTAGTAACTCCAAATCTAGCTTTACCAGTACCTCCATATGCGCCCATAAACTCTTCGAAGGCAGGGTCAGGATCTTCCCGGATATGGTTTACTCCTTCTTCTTTGTCATGATCTCCTTCGAATGGCGCTAGTCGATTTTGGTGGACTACTTTCGGTTTTCCATTGGGGATCTTACTTATGCGATAGATGACGTAGTTGATCTTCTTCTTGATTAAGTATGGACCCTCCCAAGATTTTTGTAGTTTTGGAGAAAAGCCTTTTCTCCTCGTCGGGTTGTGTAACCATACTTTGTCCCCTTCTTTGAAACTGCCTTCTGTAGCCTGCGTGTTGTACCGTTTTTCCATTCTGCCGCTGGAAACTTGGAGATTTGTTCGAACCAATTCGTGTACATCGTCCATCCTTTTTCTCAACTGGATCACGTAGTCTTCTCCCGCTAGATCTTCTCCAGGACGACAACCAAATTCCAGGTCACAAGGAAGTCTCATTTCGCGTCCAAATAGGATTTTCGCAGGCGTTTCACCTGTGGACTCATTGATGGCAGATCGATAAGCCAATGCAAATAGGGGAAGGTACTGGTCCCAATCTCTCTGGTGGCTGGAAACTACTTTGGACAGGTATTTTCCTATGGTCCTGTTCATTCTTTCGACCATTCCGTCTGACTGTGGATGCAACGCCGTTGTCCTGGTCTTCTTCGTTCCCAGCTTCTCACAAATTTCCTGGAATACATGGCTTTCGGAATTCCTTCCCTGATCGCTGTGAACTTCCAAGGGCACTCCATATCGGCTGATGAACTCTTTTACCAATACATCCGCGACCGTTGTGGCCTCTTGGTTCGGCATCGCGTAAACTTCTACCCATTTGGTAAAATAATCCATCCCAACCAGAATGTATTTACCACCATTTTCTGTCGTCGGAAATGGTCCTGCGATATCTAATGCAATCCTTTCGAATGGGCTTCCAACAATGTATTGTTTCATGGGAGCCTTTCTCTTGCGATGTGGTCCATTACTCGTAGCACAATTCGTACACTTCTTACACCAGTCCTTCACATCGTCGGAACTGTTCATCCAATAAAACCTTTCACAGACTCGCTGAAGGGTTTTCTTCACTCCCGGATGACCTCTTGATGGACTGTCGTGTAACTTCCTCAGTACCTCAGCTACTCTCGATCTCGGGATAACTATTTGTCGTCTATTTTCGGAACCATCATCGTTTTCAATGACTCGTTTCAACAGGCCTTCTTCCAGGACAAGGGAGTCCCACTGAGCCCAATATGCCTTCAGTGTTGGTGAAAATCTTGACACTTCTTGCCAGGTAGGTCGCCGGTTTTTTTGCTTCCATTGCCGGATCATCTTTAGGTGTGGATCATTATCTTGATCTTCTCTAATCCTGCTGGGTGACCATTCTTCATTGCTTACTGTAGTTCTTGATACTGCAGCTTCCTTAGATTCCACCTTGTTGCAGTGGGAACAGTCTGGTTGGCACGGTCGTCTAGACAGGGAGTCGGCATTTCGGTGACTCACACCAGCCCGATGCTTGATGTTGAAATCGTATTCTTGGAGTCGTTCAATCCATCTCGCGATCTGGCCCTTGGGATTCTTGAACTGCATCAACCACTTGAGTGCTGCATAATCAGTCCGAATTAGACATTTCTTCCCATAGAGATACTGATAGAAGTGTTCCACAAACTTCACTACCGCCAAAAGTTCTCTTCTCGTGACGCAGTAGTTCCGTTCTGGTTTAGAGAGGACTTTACTGAAATACCCCAACACTCTTTCTTGGCCTCCTTGGATCTGTGAGAGTACTCCTCCAATTCCTACGTTGCTTGCATCAGTGTCAAGAATGGAGTCTCCTTCTGGTAACGGATATCCTAGTATCGGTGCCGTGGTTAAATGTTTCTTGAGGGTTTCAAAAGCAGTTTGACAGTCTTTATCCCAGTGAAAAGTTCTTGTTTCTTCTGTGAGTCGAGTTAGTGGCTTGGCAATATCTCCAAAGTTCCTTATGAACCTTCGATAGTATGTGTAAAGTCCAAGAAAACTCCTGACTTGATGTTTGTCTGTTGGTTGCGGCCATTGCTTAATGGAAGCAATTTTTTCTTGATCTACTGCCACTCCTTCGTTACTCACGACATGACCCGGTTTTGGAATAACTGACATTTCTCCGGGTTTAACATAAGCTGAGCAGCTTGAAGTCGTTTGAATACGTCTTGCGAATTCTTCAGGTGGTCCTCGAATGTCTAACCTAATACTACGATGTCGTCTAAATAGACCAGGCAAGTTTTCCAAGATAACCCTCTTAATACATTTTCCATTAGTGTTTCAAATGTCACGGGCGCATTACAGAGCCCGAAGGGCATGACGTTGAACTGCCATAATCCGGATCCGGTAGTGAAAGCAGTTTTCTTTTTGTCTTCTGGGTCCATTTCTACTTGCCAATAGCCGGACTTCAGATCCAACGTGGAAAACATTTTACTGCCAGCCAAAGTGTCTAGCGTATCGTCGATCCGAGGCAGAGGATAGCTGTCCTTTTCCGTCACGTTATTCAGCTGGCGATAGTCCACGCAGAATCTGGTAGTTCCATCCCTTTTCTTGACGAGCACTACTGGAGAAACCCATGGACTAGTAGATAGTTCTATTACTTTTTCTTTCTCCATCTCTTGAATTATTCTTTCAGCTTTCTCTCTCTTCGCTTGTGGTATCCTTCGAGCTGCTTGTTTAATTGGCTTGGCATTACCAGTATCGATTTTGTGTTTGACGGCTGATGTTTTACCAGTCTTCCCTCCTTTTGGTACGAATAGGTCTCGATACTGCAAGAGGAATTCTCTCATTTCCCTTTTCTCAGCTCGATTCAAGGATTGGCCAGTTATTGACAACATCTGTTCGAATCTTTCATTAGAATTGTCGGTTGTCGTTGTTTGACGAACTACAGACGTCACCGGTGTGCAACATCCAATTCTGGTTTCCTTCTTGAGGGTAATTGGGTAATCGTTCACGTTTATAGC
>CAJUYG010000460.1:119309-130972 GCA_910591675.1 Galerucella calmariensis
GCTATAAACGTGAACGATTACCCAATTACCCTCAAGAAGGAAACCAGCATTGGATGTTGCACACCGGTGACGTCTGTAGTTCGTCAAACAACGACAACCGACAATTCTAATGGAAGATTCGAACAGATGTTGTCAATAGCTGGCCAATCCTTGAATCGAGCTGAGAAAAGGAAAATGAGAGAATTCCTCTTGCAGTATCGAGACCTATTCGTACCAAAAGGAGGGAAGACTGGTAGAACATCAGCCGTAAAACACAAAATCGATACTGGTAATGCCAAGCCAATTAAACAATCAGCTCGAAGGCTACCGCAAGCAAAGAGAGAGGAAGCTGAAAGAATAATTCAAGAGATGGAGGAAGAAAAAGTAATAAAACCATCTACTAGTCCATGGGTGTCTCCAGTAGTGCTCGTCAAGAAAAAGGATGGAACTACCAGATTCTGCGTGGACTATCGCCAGCTGAGTAACGTGACGAAAAAGGACAGCTTTCCTCTGCCTCGGATCGACGATACGCTAGACACTTTGGCTGGCAGTAAAATGTTTTCCACGTTGGATCTGAAGTCCAGCTATTGGCTTTTATGCGGTGAATTACCTGGGATATCCAGACGAACAACAACCTGTTGCAAAAGATATGTGTGCAGAACATCAGTTCAGCATTTGTGAAGATTGTAAAGCCTAAAATAATACCCCTTTCTATTCTAGTTTTATTTGTTTTTAAATATTTGTCACCCTATGAAAGGTAGTTCAAAAATAAGAACTTTTTATTTTTAACTCTCCCTGTATGTTTTTTTTTTTATTTTAAAGTTGGTCTCACAAACATTTTATGTTGAAAAATAGGAAAACTGAATAAATTTTTTGAAAATCAACTTGAGAAACGTTACAACCGTGTTTACTTTTCCAAAATAGAAATGGGTCGCCCGCGACCCCACATTGTGGAAATTGTTCCACTCACTCCACCTTGTGGTTCTAGGGTTAAGATGCTACTAGTTTCGGTACATTGAATACCATCATCAGGCTACAATAGAAAGAAAAGGTACACTCAATATATAAAGATCTTATGAAAATTATGTTGAAACTTTGAGAATACAAATTGAGGATAACACGATTATTAAAAATTATATTCAAGAAATTGTTGAAATACAAAAAGACATGAAAGTAATTTTCAAATACAAGTTTGATAATACAAATTATATTAATAGATAATCAAAAAACAAATTTAGTTACCTTCATGAAACATATAATTTGATGAACGTTGGATTGTTGCCAATAAAGAAAAAAATTATCAATACTTATGGTACTACAATTTGTACATTAAATTAATTTTTATTTTTCAAATTACTACTTGAATGTGGTAAGGAAAGAAATAAGAGGAGAGCATTGGAAAAAATAGGAACAAAGTAATTATAAAAAACGGGCGTTACGCCAAAAGGACTAATGGAGGCTAATTATATTCTAACGTTTTGATCGGAATTTGAATTGTATTTTTAAAACGTAAATTTCCCATTCAATGCCCTTATTTTTCCAATATAAAGCTTTTGCAATTTTTAAAATCAGTCATCATCCTATTGTCAAACCTTTCGAGACGTTCTACAAATCGTACAGCTCACGTATTTTATAAATGATAATTAACAATAAAAATTCATGACAAACGAAAAATATCAAGCTGAATGTCCTAAACAGTTCAGGCAGAACGAGCAAGAGGCTTTCCCGAAATTGGCTTCATGTTCTTCTGATCGGTACGACGTCTTCGATACCTCAGAAGAGTTCAGCTGCCGATTATATAATAAA
Organism: Galerucella calmariensis; assembly: GCA_910591675.1. NCBI lineage: Eukaryota > Metazoa > Arthropoda > Insecta > Coleoptera > Chrysomelidae > Galerucella > Galerucella calmariensis. The sequence goes on from CAJUYG010000460.1 coordinate 121,095, forward strand.
AAAAATCAACGACGTTGATACTGCGAGAACGGAAATTTTCATGCAGTCGTACAATTTAAACGCGCACGAGTCTACGCTTGCTTTGAATTTGTCAAAGCGAGTAAGCGAGTGATCTGCCACCATGCAAAACAAAACTCTAACAACATCTATTGCAAAAACAATACATTTTAGAAGTATGGAGTAACGCTCACAAGAAATGTCCACCCACATCTGATCCCACGAATTTCGGATGGTGCAGCAACGAGGGACATTTGGGCTTTGTGTGGTTTACAGGGAATTAATTACCAGATCTGACCGTCATTGTATTGGACGATGGGTCATCAACACCCACCGAAGGTATTTTTGTCATGGCATTTATAATAGAGTTTTTATAGTTTAATATATATTTTCCAAAAGAAGATATTGATGATCCCTGCAACGACCTTCATAGCGAAATTGAAGACGGAAATGACGGAAATAAGTCAGACAGTGACAATTTTAAATTAATTTCTGTTATTATCAATAAACAGTATTTTTAAAACTTTATCCCCATTCATATTCATTTCGTACAATTATTTTAAAATTCATCCAGTGTTTCAGTTTCACAGATTTAGATAAGCTGGTGAAAATCGAGTACAGCAACCCAATTTGAAGTGAATAATACAAATTGAGGAGTTGTCTGATTAGGCATTACATTCAATTTATCTCAAATCATTTTTCTCCACATCTGGGCGGTGCATTCAATCATTGGAGACGAGTTTCAGACATATTAGAAACGTTTTTAAATTCGCCATTTCATCAGCGATGAGACGGTATATTTTTTTCTTCCAACTGGAAACGATGAAACCGACTTACAATCAATGATAGATTGGAGAATTAAAAAACGCAACTATTGCTTTGAGTCACTCAGGTCAGATTTGTTGATATGTTCGAAATGAACAAAAATGTGAGGCGACATGTTTTTTGTCTGAAAGTTGAATTTTCCGCATCAATTGACCCGACTTTACCTATGAAAATTATTTGTAGGTTTTTCTTCGTCTTATTTTGAATTTTTTGAATAGGTTTCCTCGGTACGCGCTACAATCTCGGTGTCTGAAAATTGTGTTATTGGTATCTCAGGGTCTAACTTCATTCCGGAAATCAGACGCACGGTATGAGTAACGAAGGTCAGATTTAGTGACATTTTTAAAAATGCGCTCAGAACAGTGCAGAATGTCTGAAAATTGGATTTCTGGGGGAGAGGTCATCGAATCCGTGCGGCTTTAGCCGGGACGCTATGAGTCAAAAATTTTGGTGCCGACTCTCGTACTATGAACTGCTACTTCAACTAACCAGTCGACCGGAGATAGAAAGTCGAACCGGACATTATAAATCGCCAGCTAACTGCTGGTTAAAGAAACCGACAGCTAACTAGAGATTATGACACCGGCCCTAGTAATTGAAAACATTTACGTTATGAATGTGATACAAACAATATTAAAGCAAAAATGGGGAAATTTTCTCTTGAAGGAAATGCAAAATGTGATTTTAAATGGATGCCAATGAAGTAGTGGAAATATATTTTCTTGGATTTTTCTCTGAAATTCCTGGGATTGCTGCAATTTTTTGAGTATACTGTATTTTTAACAGAAGTATTAAAAAAAATTGTTATATTCGAGTAAAGCGTATTATCAATGGATGTCAAGATAATAGTATTATTCTATTATTAAAGGTTTGTTCGTAGAACAGTCAGAAACTATCAGAAACCGTCAGAGGCATGCGCATCAAAAGAAAGCGTTCGTGGAAACAATTAGGCAGTTGGTGATTTGAAAATCCTTTGTTCGAAGGAAGAAATCTGCGGTTTCGGATCAGTAGCTAACCATCAGAATAATTTGCTGACCGGGATCAAATTTTTAGTTTGATCATGCGTATTTTTCTGTTATTGTGAAAAAAATAACGGAAATAGCTAAAATGAAACGTGAGTAAAATCATTTGTATGTTGTAATACCAGACATTCACAAAAAACCTCTGGCTTCTTACTAGGATGACACACATTACAAAACTTTTCACTTATTCTTAATTTTTTTCAGATGTATGACAATAATTCTATTATTTTTCTACGTACTCAATGAAACACCGTGGGCTCTGAATTGAATTATAATCCATATTTTTGGAATACATATTTGACTGACTTTTCTGCAGTGTTACTACACTATTTAGAGAATACTGACATTCAGGCAAAGTGGCAAAATACATAACAAATTCAAGTTCTTCTCCAAGTGATGAAGAACTTTTAGTTCATTTTTATCAAAGACATCACTTTCGTGATGTCAAAATTTTACACCCGTTCCTACAACAAAAATTTCCAACCGATTTACAACGAATCACAAACGGTATGTTTAGTTTAGGAAATTTCCAATCGATTGGAATTTCTTTCTACGAACAAACCGAACAACTTCACGATATAACCAACCATTCTGGTTTGGAATTAGGAGGATCAATATCACTTGTACTGATGAGGCGCAAATACGCCGCAATCGGTCTGTCCATTCTCATTACAAACCAAAATGGTTGGTTATACCGTGATATCCCAATCCCGTTCAACTTAGAAGTGTAACTCATTGCCTGTCGGGGCACATGGACTGAGAAGTGGATGTTACTTCTGTGTGAACGGTCTATTATTTGAAAAGTAATTTTCAAATTTGCAAGGCGTTATGATAGTATAATACTATTATCTTCACATGTGAAAATGCTATGGTTTACCGGACCCCGCAGTTCAATTCAAGATGGCGTGACAGCATAATTTCGTCAATTTGTAGGGAATTAATTTCCGATTCTGGAAAATTACGTAGTTTTAACTGAATTTCATGATATAATTAACCATTAAAATATTGGAATATCCTAATCATTAATCGTGTTACAGCCTTTCCATCCGTTCCGAAAATTTCTATAGAATATATAATATAATTATTATCAAAGATTTTCTCGAGAAATTTCGAATTTTTCAGATTATCTTACTGTAATTTATAGTAGTTTGAGTTTTAATTAAGAATTTGCTAAGAGTTTTAGTTTAATTACTGCAAAGACAAAGTTTAAGACATCCTTCCCATTAGAGATAAAGGGAGATATAAAAAAACAGCATTTTGTTCGGAAACTCTGGATGATGTCGTTATCTACAGCGCCTAGAGGCTTGCAAAATCTGTTTATAACTGTAATTTTAAACAGTTTAGTGAGAAAATTAAAAATAGATTTGTTTCACAGCTCGTTAATTGGAATATAGGTATTCAAAAACATGGGGTTATCAAAAGAATAAAGTGCAAAACAAACATGAAGACTTTTAGTTCAACGCTTTCGCCAGGCCCTAGTACCTGAATTCTTGCCTGCAATGCCTTGTATTCCTTTGTATTCTATCTAAAATATTCATGCAATTGAGTTTTTGTCAATATCCAAGTCTATAAGTAGTCAATATTTGATTTTTTTGTATGTATGTATCAAAATGCAAAAAGAAACGTGGCGCGTTCTGAGCAAATGCCCTACGCTCAATCTATTATGCTCATCTGCTCATTGGAATTGGAGCACGACTTTCGCAAACTATACTTCTTAACCACGTTCTAATAGACCACCATGGAGTTACGCTTGAGTCTCTTAAATATATGTCACTGATAACAAAGCAAAACAATTTTTTGCTAACCCATACCGATGCCGCGTCAACCCAATCTCTGTAGGTACCTACCTAAATATCTTCATTACGTTTTCAGTCCTCGATAAATGTGTTACTGTTCTGATAAATGAAATAAATTAAATTTGGTGTATGACGAAAATGGGTAAAAGACGTCGTAGAAGTGAAATAAAATCTATTGTTAAAAAGATGAAGCGCCTTCAGGAGTCAATTCCGCTATTCAGGACAAGTTTTTTGCGAATCAAGTACCTGATTATAAATAGTTTTCCATTACATCAATATTCAGGGAAATTATAGGAAAAATAGATCATTTGAATCAGAATAGGGACATATTTTTGTATATTGTCATATTATTGATTTTCATTAGGCAAATATGATGTTTATGCATCATTATGTAATTAAAGTATTAAAAAAATTGCAGTTTGTATCATAGCTTTTTGTGTATTCATTATAAAAATATGACATGGATAATTGGATACACTATACAAATATTTTGTTTCTGGTGATTCATTAAAGGAGAAATTTGGTGTTGTTCATACTGTTCGGGCTTCTAAATACTTTTCACACACAGTGACAACGCCGCATTATCGGTTCTCTATTGTAGAGGTAGGGTGAGAGAAGCGAAGAAGAACACAGAACTTGATTGACTTGTGAATAGAACGTTAATGATTTTAAGGTTAAGTTTTTATACAAAAATGTTGTTATTAAATCTAGAAGTAAAGTTCATTTTCATGTTGTGAATAATTATTTTCATCGAAAATGTTACGATGTACATAAATTAGGTTAGGTTCTTCGAAGCCGAGAAGAACTGGTAAAGTGAAGTTTCCTGAACACATACAGCTAGCACGTGGCCGGTGAAAAAATCTCTTTGTAGACGATAACTACAACGAAGAAAGATTGCGAACAAAATAGGAGACAATTGGTGAGCGAATTCCATTTTATATCCTATCTTATATTCATATTTCCGAGGTATTAAATTTATTTTGTACTTGGTATTGAAATTGTTGGCTGACGAAACAGCTTGAATACCTGCTGTCCAAATACTCTGAATAATTAATATTGTGTTCTGTAAGTTTATACAGGTACATTTGCGATTTCTTATATTTAACAGTTACCTTGATTTTGTAATTTCTGATTAAAAAACGTCTCAATACTTTTAATTGTCACAATGAAATCACACTTAAATGTTTTAAAACAAAAAAGAAGACAAATAAAAGCATCACTTACTAGATTTGAGACTTATGTAAACAGTTTAGATATAAATAATTAAAATGAAAATACAGTTAAGGAGTTAAATAACAGACTTGACACAATAAAAGGATGTTTCGATACGTTCAATGATATTCAAAACGAAATAGAAATAGCTGATCCTGATTGTGACACAGGTGAAAATGAGAGATCATTGTTTGAAAATTTGTTCTTTTCCACAACTTCAAAAGCGGATGTTGTAATTGATAATTTTCATAAAAAATTATGTGAAGGGAAAAATAATAACCTTTCTGAAAATGGTTCTGTAACTAGCTCAGGTAGTGGTATCCGTAATATCAAACTTCCTACTATCAAACTGCCAATTTTCAATGGAAAATATGACAGATGGTTGGAATTTAGGGATTTGTTTCACGCACTTGTAGACGGCAATGATTCATTGAGTAATATTGAGAAATTCTATCATTTAAAAGCATCTTTAGGGGACGAACCACGAAAACTTATTGCTAAATTAGACATGACTTCCGAAAACTACACAGTGGCGTGGCAGTTATTAAAGGGTCGATACGAAAATAAAAATCTTATGATACATAACCATATTAAAAGTATTTTTGAAATACCTAAAATACATATAGAGTCAAATAGCGAACTTCGCAACCTAACAGACACAATTAATGATCATTTACTGTCATTAAAATCACTAGGCGAAAATATCGAAGCGTGGGATCGTTTAATTATTTATATCATTGCTCAAAAAATCGATGAAATTACACGACGCGAATGGGAATCCCACAAAATACAAAATGAATTACCAACGATGGTAGACATGCAAAATTTTCTGAATGAACGTTATCAAATATTAGAAAAATTGAATTCGGACAATCAAAATAAAAACAAAAATACTGGTATCATGGAATACGATAAATTTAAAAAACAAAATGCGGCTGCTCTGAAATATGATACATTCAAAAAGCAAAATGCGAGTTACTCTTTGCACAGTAGTGAGGTTAAATGTTATTTTGTAATCATAATCATACGATGTATGTTTGCGAGGCATTTTTAAAATATTAAATTCCTGATAGAATAACTGAAGCTAAAAAACGAAACCTATGTTTGAATTGTTTTGGCCCAAAACATTAAACAGAAACCTGCCAATTTAGAAGGTGCATTAAATGTAGACAAAAACATAACGTACTCATACACCCAGATAATAATGATCAAGCATCTAGTGAGACAAATGCCACAACTGAAGAGTCACACGTCAGTGATTTAAATTCAGAGTCTAAAACGCATTGTACATCCTACGATACCTGCTTTATTGTTCGGCCAGTGGCATTACAAGTACTTTTATCGACGGCTATAGTTAATGTAAAAGCTAATGATAAAATATTTAAAGCTCGAGTTCTCTTAGATAGCGGATCCCAGAGTAACTTTGTGACTGAATCATTTTGTAATAAAGCGCGAGTGGCTATGCTACCTATTACTCACACTGTGAAAGGAGTGGGTGAAGGTTTGATTAATATCAAAAATCAAACACAGTTCAAAATTATGTCTTTGTATAACAGTTTTAGTGTAGATATGAATTGCTTAGTTATTAACCAGATAACAGGCAAATTGCCAAAGGCATCGTTCGATAATAAGTACTTAAATATTCCCAATAATCTTAATTTAGCTGATCCAACATTTAGTGAAACCAGTGAGATTGATATACTTATAGGTGCGCATATATTTTGGCAAGTCCTAACTGTGGGTCAAAAAACTTCAGGAACAAATCTGCCTATATTACATAATTCTAAATTTGGATGGATATTAGCTGGGAACATAGGATGTAAGTCTGACACTTCTGCAACCTATTTAGCCACTGACAGTAATAGCGAAATAAATAATTTAGTATCAAATTTCTGGACTTTAGAAAACGTGGATAATAACCAAAATAAATAAATAATGTCAAAAGATAATCGATATTGTGAAGCACAACAACTAAAGATGAAACGGGTAGATTCATTGTAAGAATTCCCTTCAAAGACAGCCTCCCAGAACTGGGCAGGTCAAAAGACATTGCAAAGAGTAGATTCTTTAATTTAGAAAAACGACTAATAAAAAACTTTGAGTTACGCGAACATTATATCCACTTCATGGAAGAATATGAAAATCTAGGTCACATGTCTGAACTCTCAGAAGACGAATCTGAGAAAGATGAAGGGTATTTTATACCACATCATGCCGTTCTCAAATCTTCTAGTCTTACAACGAAATGTCGTGTTGTTTTTAACGCAAGCTGTCCTACTGACACTGGACTGTCACTCAACGATGTACAATACGTAGGACCAGCACTCCAAAATGACATTTTTGACATCCTTGCGAGATTTAGAACTCATAAATTTGTTATAGCTGGCGATATATCTAAAATGTACCGTCAGATTTTGGTAAATCCTTCAGATCAACGTTATCAGAAAATATTCTGGAATTCGGATATATGCGATCCATTAAAAACTTATTCACTCAGAACAGTCAGCTACGGTACAGCTGCTGCACCTTATCTAGCCATAAGAACGTTATCACAGATAGCTAATGAAAATGAAGAAAACGCTCCAATAGTAAGTTCTATAATAAAAAATGACTTTTATATAGACGACCTTTTAACGGGAGCTAACTCCAAATCCGAAATAGTAGAAATTCAAAGAGATATCTCGGAATTACTTAAAAAGTCAGGTTTCGAACTCAGGAAATGGTTATGTAACGATAAATCAATTTTAAATAAATTTTCTGTTAATACTAGTTTAGAAGCAAACTTTATTACTTTAGGAGAAAACGAGAATAATAAAACCCTTGGAATATACTGGAATGCAAGCAACGATTTTTTACAATACTCGGTTTCTACAGCCCATGATGATCGTATTATCACCAAGCGGAATATTTTGTCCGTAATCTGTCAGATATATGATCCATTAGGACTGATAAACCCCATCATCGTTTAGGAAAACTGTTTATCCAAGAGCTCTGGAAGTTAAAACAATCTTGGGACGCAGAAGTTCCGGAGTCATTGAAACGAAATTGGTTAAAGTTCCAAGAAGATCTAAATAAAATAAACAATTTCAAAATTCCTCGAAATTGTGTCTGTTCTGAATACTCCGTAATAGAAATCCATGGGTTTTCTGATGCGAGTGAGAAAGCCTATGGAGGAGCTCTTTATATAAGAAGTCTAATAGCCAATTGAGGTTATTTTGTTAGCTTATTATGTTCAAAATCGCGAGTATCTCCTCTAAAACAAATAAGCCTTCCCCGTTTAGAATTATGTGGTGCTGTCTTACTAGCTAATTTAATGGATAAAGCTTGTAATGCACTGAAAATCAATTTTCATAATAAATTTTATTGGACTGACTCCACAATCGCTCTATCGTGGATCAAAGCAGAACCCACCATGTGGAAGACATTCGTGGCCAATAGAGTCAGTGAAATTCAAAACTTATCTGATGTTAACAATTGGTATCATGTCAAAGGGACAGAGAACCCCGCAGATCTTTTATCCAGAGGAGTTCTTCCTGAAACCTTAGAGTTTAGCACTTTATGGTGGTATGGCCCATCATTCTTATTGACCGATAACACTTCTTGGAATTGTACCAGGAAAAATAATAACGATATAGACATTCCTGAAAGAAAAACTCATCTTCAACGTATCTTCAACTCTGATAGCAGTTTCTAGTTTCGATTGCATCCTATCTTTAATTAACAAAATTTCTAATTACTCCAAATTATTGCGAATAACTGCATATGTTCAACGATCTATATACGAGTATAACAGTAAATCAAAAAATGTTGCACGGCAGGTAGGTTCGTTAAAAACTTCTGAGCTAGACAATGCCCTTCTGCTTCTAGTTGAAACTGTTCAGCTGAATTGCTTTCGTAAAGAGTATCTCTGCTTACGCAACGGGAAAGATCTTCCCAGAAATAGTAAAATTTTGAACTTAAAACCGTTTCTTTGTAATGAAATTATTCGAGTCGGTGGGAGACTTATTCACTGTGAAGGTTCATTTGATAAGAAACATCAAATCCTTCTTCCAAAAAATAATCATTTAACGGAAATTATAGTAAAAAATTACCATATAAACTTGCTGCATTGCGGTTCACAAATGTTATTATGTTCAGTTCGTGACATGTTCTGGCCTATTGACGGCAGAAATGTTTGTAAAAAAATCATACGCACTTGTGTGAAATGTTTTCGTGTAAATCCCACTCCGACTAATTATGTAATGGGTAATCTACCTCCTCATCGTGTTAATCCATCCTTCCCATTTTTTAATGTCGGTATAGACTATGGAGGCCCATTTCTAATTAAAGACCGGCGAGGTCGCGGGTACAAAACTTCGAAGTGTTACATTTCCCTTTTTGTATGTATGTCCAGTAAAGCGATTCATCTTGAGCTAGTTACAGACCTCACTACTGAAGCCTTCATAGCTTGCCTCAAACGGTTTATCTCACGAAGAGGTAAACCACAGAACATATATTCAGACAATGGCTCTAACTTTGTTGGCGCCAAAAACACAATAAATAACCTGTATACCTTTCTAAACAAGGAATCTGAAACAATACGTAGTATTTTATCTAGAGATCGTGTGAAATGGCATTTTATACCAGCCAACTCACCCTCTTTTGGTGGATTATGGGAGGCAGGTATTAAAAGCTGTAAGTTTCATCTTAAAAGAGTAATTGGTGATTCCACCTTTACTTATGAGGATTTCTCAACTGTTCTTTGCCAGGTGGAAAGTATTCTTAATTCTCGTCCATTATGCCCGCTTTCCAATGATCCTCAAGATTTAGTCCCACTGACTCCCGCTCACCTACTGATTGGTCGCTCACTAATCGCTATCCCTGACGAAGATCTAACGTCAGTCCCGTCAAATCGATTAAACCAATACGAAGCTATACAGGTCGCAGTGCAGTCCTTTTGGAAACGATGGAGTAAAGAATATCTATCCGAACTCCAAGTAAGAGCGAAGTGGAAATCTTCCAGTGCCCAGATAAAACCTGATCTGCT
>CAJUYG010000460.1:145972-165657 GCA_910591675.1 Galerucella calmariensis
ATAGTTAACAATAAATAAAGTAAATTATAGAAGAAGAATTTTATTTGATATTTGACAGTACCACCTAATTGTTACAAAAAAATAAAAAGGAAGTAAACATGGCGATTGTTGACAAAATTTATTCATAAGTTGATTATTTAAATTTTGAGATGACATCCAAATATAATATATAATTTATTAATTATGATTGCTTCGCCTTCTAATGTTCCAAGGTTAGTATTTTTACTTTTTAGTACCTATGTTTTAGGATTTCTCTATTCCGGTTTTTAACCTGTAACACATTCGCACAATAAATTTGAAAGGTGCCTATTATCTTATACCAATACACAAACGCGCCTCAGAATTGGACATACAAGATTCTCCCATGACTATCTTATGTCCCACTCCCCGGCACCAGTGTGCGACAGCTGACAGTCTCTGACAGTAAGCCACGTGCTATTGGAATGTGAAAAGTTTCGGCTACAGAGGCAAATCCATAACATCCCCGATCAAATAGGAGAGGCACTTCAGCTAATGGACTTTTTAAAATCCATTCAAATAATAAATAAAATTTGACGAGCTACTTTTATAGTTTAATATTTCAGTAAATCCAGAAATAATGTAATTTGATTTAGGTTAATACCATGTCCCACTCACCTCTGTAAATAATGTTAATCTGTAATTTTTGTTGAGCGCTAATAATCCGAGGGATTGATGCTCATTATATGTATAATAAAAAAAAATACACAAACGATATAGGATATACCTAAGATTTTCCTTTCACAGTAGCATATTTGAATTCAACGTGTTGCCTTTTGGGCTATCCACAGCACCTTTTGTTTTTTGAAAAATGTTCAAACCTTTCTTGAATTATCTCAGATCAAGAGGTTTCTTAAATGTAAGATATTTAGATGATTTTTTGGTCCTAGGTAAGTATCATGTCTCAAGAGATCACACAATCTACAATTGATTTAATTTCAAAATTGGGATTCATTATTAATTTCGAGAAATCCTGCTTACAGCCATGTCAAAACATAACATTTTTGGGGTTTTCTCTGAGATAGTGAATTTAGTTTACCTAGTGACAAAATTGAACGAGCTACTCAATTTATTTTAGATGTGTATAGACAAATGTTAATTGCTTGACTTATCGGATATTTGGTTTCCATATGCCCTGCTTTTACTTATGGTTGGGTACAAGTAAAATTCTTGAATATTTCAAGTGTAACATTTTAATGAGTTCGGAAGATTATAATTCCAAAATTTCATTACCAAAGGAGTGTTTACACGATTTAAATTGGTGGTTAAATAATACTCATGAGTCAGGATGCTCCCTACTGCCAGGTATCTGTATCTGTAGAATAGGGAGGGTGAGTGTAGGCTCACAGCACTTAGGCTACATGTGACCCATTGTACATCCTCCCGAGGAGTTGTCCTCCTAGGTCATCGTGCATCCTGTCCTTCTCAGGAAGGTGGACAGGTCACTAGGAGACATCTCCTTCATATCGGCAGGTGTGGGCCAAAACTCACCGAACACACACTCTCTTATTGACGATAACTCCGGACACTCGCATGAGACATGCCTGACAGTTTCATCTTCCTGTTCACACATCCTGCATAGAGGTGTGTCCACCAGCCCCATAGTATGGAGGTGTTTCCTTAGTTGACAGTGACCAGTCAGAAATCCTACTGTTAAACGTAGGCTTTTCCTGGTCATCGCCAAATATTTCTTCGGCGCCAGCTTTCCAGAGTCGCCCAGGGTGATCCTGGCAAGACTGCATCTTTTGATTCCATCCCATCTCTTAAGGGATTGAGCATGGGTGTAACGTTTGGCTAGTTCCGCAATTGTCGAAGTCGTTAGGCCGTAGGTGTCACTGGGTCCTGAAATTTTTAGTCCAGCGGCTTCCCTGGATAAAGAATGGGAAATGCGATTCCCTTTACTCCTGTCGTGCCCTTCAACCCACCTCAGGATAATATTGTTATCTGCCTAGGCGTTAGCTAGGTCTTGGTGGCACTCTAGTACTAGCCTCCATATAACACGTTGTCTGTTCAAGGTTAATAGGGCTTGTCTACTATCAGTGCAGATTGTTATGTTTTTGCCAGAAATTCCTCTTTTGGTTAGTTTTTTTGTGGCAATTGAGATACCAGCTAGTTCTGTTTGAACCACGCTGGTATTGTTTCCCATTCCCACTTAATCTTCAAGCTTAGTGCACTCGAGTAAACTCCACATCCTGAGCCTTCTTTCATTTTTGAACCATCTGTATATATGCGTATTGCATTTGTATTTTGTAGGGTTTGTTGAACAAAAACCTGGGTTCAATTGCATCATTGGCTGCCTGCAGCAGAGGTAGCGCAGTGAGCGCTTCCTGTCATAGGCTTAACCTCAATTGGCCCACTCCTCCCATACAACACTCTTCGTATTAGGGACGTACATTTTATGTCCATTTTACTTCGGTATGTAACGGGATCAAAATGGGACGTACAATGTACGTACCGAACTGTACGTACACAGCGGTACGTACAAGGGACGTCCATTTTATGTACAGCTCCTGTTGGGACCAACAACGGATGTACATTGGACGTACATTAATATATGTACATAGTACGTCCACAATATGATGTGGGTAGATATAATAAGTTATAAGATATAAATATTTACGATTCACGTATCTGCGCAAAGCAATCCGTGTGTACAAAAGACTCCGCAAAACAATTTATTTTAAAAGAGAAAGCAGTAAATGTAGACTATATGATATTTAGAGCCTCGTGCCGTAACGACATAATAATGAATTTTTGTTAATTTTCCAATCAATTTCCTTTTTTAAATTGGCAAAATACGAAAAAAAGCTAAGTTTTAGCATTCTTTTGAATATTTTTATTAGTAGATATTTCAAAAAAATTAAACTTTGCCGGTCGGTATCGAACCCATGACCGTTAGATCCGAAGTCCGATTTATTAATTATTGAAATAGTAAGTGAGAACAAGATATTTTCATTATTTTTATAGGTTATATTGACACTATTGACTTAAAAAAAAACGGATCTGTCATCGGATCTATATCCTTCTACTGACGATACTTTCTTGAATTTATCTCCCGTTCATATTGGCTTTGCTGTTTTGTTAGTGGTGCGTTAAGTAGCCAATCGGCTGAAGGAAACAGACGTTACAAGAATGTAAGTTCCCAAAAACAAAATACTTTTTTATCTATATGTGACAATTTCGTCAGAATTTTATCATTACATTTTTAATTAAACTAGCGTATTTTTGGTTTTTTGTTTTTAGGTGGTTTCACGAGTTAAAGTTTGTCAGGCGGCTGAAGATTTCCCCTGATTTTTTTCCATTTTTATTTTTGTATTTTCATTTTTCACTTTTTCCCTTCACCCATGTAGCTGATATAAGTATCTATATTTTTCAATAAATGTTTTTTAAATTCACCATTTGTTCTTTTTTTCTAAAATGTATTTAAATACAAAATACAAGTAGGAAAAATGTATGTATATGGTACGTCCATGGTATGTCCATTTTACAGCCATTATTGGTCCCATATAGTACGAACCTGGAGTGCAATGTACTTAAGACGTACAGGGTTATTCATTATAAATTACCCACCACCTATCATCGTTATTATTACTTTTAGAAAAAAAAGTCTTAGATAAAAGTTGTTTGGTTATAGCTGAATTTTCTTAATATTCCATCAAAAGTTCAGTAGCGTGCGTATTTAAGGGGATACAAAAAGTAATAGTTATTTTTTAAATGGTACACCCTGTATATTTTCACATTTTTGGAATGGACTTTTTTTTTCTGATTTCAAAAATATATAATATGTTATCCCTACCTCGTACCGTTTTTCAGTTATGAAATGTTGTAAATCTGAGTTTTAGTAATTACTGTAAATATGAAAAAGATAATTCATCAAAGTAAGCTATGAAAATGACAACTAATATGTTTGATAATTGACATTTTGCATATAAAGAAATTATAATTGTCATTTTCATACCTTACTTTGATAAATTATCTTTTTCATATTTACAGTAATTACTAAAACTCAGATTTTCAACATTTCATAACTGAAAAACGGTACGAGGTAGGGGTAACATATTATATATTTTTGAAATCAGAAAAAAAAGTCCATTCCAAAAATGTGAAATTGTACAGGGTGTACCGTTTAAAAAATAACTATTACTTTTTGTATCCCCTTAAATACGCACGCTACTGAACTTTTGATAGAATATTAAGAAAATTTAGCTGTAACCAAACAACTTTTATCTAAGACTTTTTTTTCTAAAAGTAATAATAACGATGATAGGGGGTGGGTAATTTATAATGAATAACCCTGTACATAGTACGTATATTACCAAATCCGAGGGACGTAACTGGAACGTACATAGCGTTGGAAAATGTATGTCCCTGGTACGTACATAGTACATAAATGTACGTACATGTACGTAACTGGGATGCGACGTCCATCCAAGAGTTACGTACCTGGTACGTACGTAGTACGTGTTGTTGCTGTATGGGCTACTTCGGGGTTCACACCAGCCGTGCGCAATCGTATCATGGCCATTAACGCAACCTCCTCGACGTACAGGTCCAGAGGGGTCAGACCAGTAATTAGTTCCATTGCTGCGGTTGGTGTTGTTCTCATGGCTCCTGTGATGTTCAAACAAGCCATTCCCTGTATAATATAATAATATAATATAATTATTGGATGGCCGTTGCTTGTAGAACCTTCGGTCCCCATGCAATTGCTCTATACGTTAAGATGGGTCTTATTATTGCAGTGTAGATCCAGGTGACCACACGGGGTGACAGACCCCATGAGCGTCCCTCTGTCCTCCGACACTGCTCATAAGCCACATATGCTCTTTTTGCTCTGCGGTGTAGATGAAAGTTCTATGTTAGTTTTCTGTCGAGGGTAATACCAAGGTATTTGACCTCTTCCGAAAAGTTTAGTTTTAGTTTTAGTCCAATGATCTTTCGATTCTGCCAACCACTTGGTGAAGGGCCGAATCAGTGGACCTTCCCGGAGTATATGCATGCTGATTTGGATGAAGTGGGTTATGAACTAGCACTTCATCTGCCAGGTGATTAATTGTATAAAATATTCTCGGACGCATCCTGTACAGGTTGGGGTGCAGTTTGTTTCGATAGGAGAACGGGAGGTTTTTGGACGGTCCAAGAGGCTAATTACCATATCAATTTTCTAGAACTCTTAGCAGTCTTCTATTCTTTTAAATCATTTGCCAAGCATAAATCAAACCAAAAAGTTTTATTTAAGGTTGACAACATAACGGCAATCGCTTGTATAAATAAAATGGAGAGCACAAGAAACAAGCATTTGGCTAAGTTGTCTAGAGCAATATGGGAATGGTGTGAGACCAAGAACATTCTTATGTTCGCTTCCTATATTGAATCTGCTTACAATAAAGCCGATTATGAACCTAGATTGTCAAAGATAGGAACAGAATTTTCGTTATGCAATAATGCCCTTAAAACTATAACAGACCGTTTAGGAAAACCTTCTAAGGACTTGTTTGCATCGTATACCAACACAAAATGTCAACACTATGTCTCTTGGAGTCAGATCCTGGTTCTAGGGCATTTGATCCATTTTCAATACCTTGGAATAACCTAGAATTTTATGCGTTTCCGCCTTTTACACTCATACTTTCGTTACTGGTCCATTTAGGGACAGCCATCCGATTTGGTACAACATTACCCTGGTTTCCGGAAGATTATCGGGAAAGCTCACAAGAAGAAAAGGAATACCTGAAGCGATAATCTCTACACTCATAGCATCTCTTAGTGATAATTTCTTACTGAATATAGTAATCAATCAAATTACTAAATTTTAAGTCATGTGTCAAATATCATCCAATCACCTCTGTATTGCAGCGATAATACCCTACATGTGGTGTTTTCAGTTTGGTGTTTATTTTTGATTAAAAATTAATTAAACGTCAAACTGACAACTGGATTAAAAATGTCGAGAAGATTTGGTACACTGAAAGAACAGTTTGGTTACAATCACTAAGACTAATTAACTATCACCAAATCCGTTATTGAAATATGGCTTATTAAACATTTGTTGGTAAAAACCAAATTATTTGTTTTCACTATAATATAAATAAAGAATTATTTACTATGAGATGAGAATATTTTCTCATAATAATTAGTTATTAACAATAAATGTATATTTTGTGTTTATGAAAAAATGATTCATTACTAAGAATATATGTTTTTCCACCACACCGTATGTTATTTATTATTACTAAGCCATTTTCTATAGTTATTACATATTCTGCCACTGTTATTCCAGATTCAATTACTATACCCATATATTTGTTCACAATGAAAACATGACAAAAACCCCTTTATTGATAATAAATAAATATTTTTTACATTTTCTTACCAATATTTATAGATTGATGTCCAAATACTTATTTCGGCAACTAGACTGCTATCTTCAGTAGACCCGAAAAGTTATCATGATATTAGCAGTTAGTGAAACCATATCAGCCTTTGGTGATTTCTGCTAATACATTGATTATTTTTAGAGGATCTTACTGGAGATGGCAACTCATTGCAGTTAATGAAATAAGTGTTAAGACATTTTTGAAAATGTCCCTGTTCTTTTTAGTGTTCATAACTATGATATACCCATTATTTGCTTTCTACATCATTACAATTTTTTCGATATATAAATGATAAATTGTTGTGCTTTTCTTCAAAATGACTTAATATATCTAGATGCCGGTAAATGAAACAACAAAACTTTTAATCAAGGGATTTATTCAATTTTCCCCATTATAATTTAAACAAAAAATAAAATATAAGTATATAAAAAACTGTGTTTTGAGAAATTCCAGAAAATATAATTCCATCGTATAAGAAATATTGATCATTCATGGAAAAAGAGGAGTCGGAATAATTTTCTTTTTTCTAAAGAATAGGTATTTACAATTACACTGAAAGAACAGTTTGGTTACAATCACTAAGACTAGTTAACTATCACCAAATCCGTTATTGAAGTATGGCTTATTAAACGTTTATTTCGAAATTTTCGCTTTCGACAAGGCACACGCATTCGCAAAATGACTCCCGTAGACCTATTTTCAGCTTTGAATTGACACTATAAATAGTTTAAGGACTTTTTTATTGGAAATTTCCTCGTCTTCAAATTTCTTTTTTCATTTCGTTATTACTCACCGAGATATTGGCAAAAAACAGAATAACTTTTTTTTATCTTGATTTGCTTATAACTTTTGAAGATTTTTATTGTAAACGATCTTGACATATTGTTCTGGACATAATTCTGGATGTGCTGAGCAATCACACATATTGGAACTCTAGTTCTTTACGTCAGGTTATGTTTGAGCCAGCGGGGGTCGCGACGCAAAAGTTCTGACCGATACGTTACGTTATGTTACGTTGCTTCGTTATGTGCCTTGCTTGCGTGCGTGTGCTCTCTCCTGAGTCTCTCTCGTTTACGAAGGAGCGATTCATATGCTTCGGCCGGGAATCGAACCCGGGCCGCCCGCGTGGAAGGCGAGCATTCTACCACTGAACCACCGATGCTATATTAAAATTCTATGCAAAGCTGGTATTCGCAGTGCTAGTGATCTACTTGAATTTGTTCGGATAAATTTTTACTATTATTTCCATAATTTTTTTTTGCGCGATTAATATTTTTTGTTTATTTACAGCATCGGTTGTCAGGACGGTAGGTTGTGTTTACTGGTTTCTAAGTTTAACACGTCGGTAAGTGATTTACTTACCGTTCAGACGTCGAAAAGTAATAAATAGCAAAAAAACAATTTCACCAAAATGCAAAATATATTTAAAACTGATCAAGAAGTATAAATGTCACTTTTGACATTTCGTTCATTTCGAAGAAATTTAAATTATTTTATTCGGAATTTATTTCAATACGATCGCGCAAAAAATGGTATAAGCATCTCGAACGTTCAGGGTAATTACAACGTTTGAATGTAGATTCCTCTCGTAAAATTGGACAAAAGGATTTGAGGATTAAGGGGTCTAGCAAATTTACTTTCCGAAATACAGGGTGTTGAAATTTTGAAAACTTGAATGCTTTGATTCGATAACTTTAAAATGGATGGATAAATTGATTTGACATTAGGCAGGTTGTTTTTAAATCTTAAAGTGCATATTCTGATAGAAAAAGTAGTTTGTGCAACTAGTGTGGATATGATAGCCATATCGCACGAGGACGAAGTTTGAGCACGACGCCATAAGCAGAGTGCTCAATCGTTCAAGTGCGATATGGACAATCCACACGAGTCGAACAGCATAATTTTTCACGTCCCACTTAAGAAAAAATCTAGAAAATAAAAATTCCTATAAACTGTAATATAACTTCAAATTGGAAATTTAACAATTCAATTTTATGTTTCCACTAATTTTTTTGTGGTAAACGTACAGTTCTTGAATGTCCAATTTGTATAATGCTACGGTTTCCCTTTTTAAATATACGATGCTGTTATAAGTAGATATTGCCAGTCGGACTCCCTCATGAAGAGTACCGTACTATTATCTATAATAATGAATATTCTGCTAAATATTTCAAACGTCTACCTGTTGTCGTTATTAATATCAAGCAGAATAATTATTTAAAAATAGAATTAACAATAAAAAAACTACTTCACGAGGAATCGAACCCGGGTCTACCGCGTGAGAGTCTGGTTTGCTTACTACTTGACCACCTAGGAATATGCAAATTGTTTATCTATAAGGTCAGATGTATTACATAATTTTTGCTTAAAAGGAACTTAAGTTCCTACCGTGTGTCCCGAGACACGCTCTACCTTTTTTTTCTCTTTGCTTCCATCATTTGAAAATTTTTATTGAACTAGATGCCAAATTGATTATCTGGTTATTCTTTTTAATTTTTGGTTTCTTATCTTTCGAGAAATATAATATTTGTACCTTTCTGCTATGAGTCAACTTATCAAAACATTTTTTTCAATAAACTCTGTGCAATCCAATCATTACCAAATGATATGACAATTTCTGAAAATTTCTCATTTCCTTTTCTGGTATGAAAATTGCCCTATACAGGGTGGTCCTAAAGTAATTGTACATAAAAATACAGTACAATGGTAACTTTGGAATATTGCGATTTGAATCAACTAGCCTGAATGAAAGGTTGATGTATATTAGGAGAGATACAGGGTGTTAAGCATGGAATTCTAATTTTCGGTTTTTACAATAACATTAACGCTTTTTGACGTATATGCACAAAAATTTGTTGGGGGTTCTTGGATATAAGAAATCATTATCTTGTTACTTATTTTGATGTATATTGTAGAGGGCGACACATAGGCCTTCAACAAAATGTTGATATATCAGGAAAGATACAGGGTGTTAAACATGGAATTTTAATTTTCGTTTTTCACAATAACTTCAACGCTTTTAGACGTATCTGCACAAAAATTTGGTGTTGGGGGTTTTTGGATATAGGAAATCATAATTTTGTACCTATTTTGATGTATTTCGTGAAGGACGACACATAGGCCCCGTATGCGGCTTAAATGAACGCAAAACTTTTCTGCCTTCTACATTAGCGACACTTTTGTAAAAAATAATCAAAGCCAAATCATTCTAACAGAAAAACGTATATTTGTTAGTATCCCCAAGTCTCAACGGTTTCAGAGATAATCAAATTTCAGTTATATATTGTATTTTCAATAGACCTCAACGAATTGATACAAGTAATTTTCTTTTACTCTTCCAATTCAGTTACTCTTATTTTCACTCCGTTACGGAGGAAATGTCTTTATTATTATCAACTTGAAGGAAAAATCATTATGCCATACGAGACATCCTGTTTCAACCGCATTAGCAATGTTACCCGATAAATGATATCAAATTTTGCGATTTTAATTAAAACATCCCCATGACATAATTGGTGCATATTAGCAAATTACCAACATTTTCACAGCCACAAATGGAACCACCAAAATTGAATGAACTAACTAAACTCTTTAATATTGCAGATCCGATGATGCGCTACAGTCTAACCGCAACTACGTCCTCGACACCTTCATGAAGACGGTATTTAATTAAAACATTATACCCACCGAAGATCATCCCCCCTTTGAAAATTTAACGAGAACTATTTCAGTATACTTCAATCTGACTATGTTACTCCAATCACCCCTTTAAATTACTTTTTGATTTATATTTGAAAGTCGTACTTAGGGTGGTCCGTTAGTAATGGTCCAAAGTAAAATGGAAAATTCTTTGCCTGAAAATATTACAATCTGACACTTTCGATAAAATATTGATGATAAGAAAGATACAGGGTGGCGAAGTTGAAATGTCAAAAATGTTTTTCCTCAGATCTTTGATATAAAAACGTGGAAGTTAGAAGATAGGGGTTTTAGTGCCTGGGAGATCATAATATGTTATCCGTTTCGATGTATTTTCTGGAGGGCGCCACAAAAGCTATGTTGTTGGTGTAACTGTGCGATTAACTTATTTATTGTTAACTGTATCCTCCTATTTATTGGAAAATATGAAAGCTGCATCGTTTTTGCGACAAAAAGGTATACGTATCATTACTCTCAAAAGTTTTCAACCTCCCTTCATAATTTTCATTTCATTTTATTAGCACAAAACTAGTAATGGTAGTAGGCGCTGATAACAGCAAATTCATTATCAGCTATAATATGGCAGAAACATTGATAATTTGCAATAATATTGTCATATATTCCGAAAGCGTATTGCTTGGTAACACTCCGAGGACAGAGGGTTGTTATTTCAAAGCAACATGCTTGGGAAAAGTTTTGGCACAATTATTGCAAATTATCAATGTGTTTACTATATTATAGCTTATGATGAATTTGCTGACATCAGCACCTATTAACATTATTATTTTTGTGCTAATAAATGGAATGAAAATTATAAAGGGTGGTTTAAAAATGCGAATACCTCGAAAATCAGTGAGACTAATGATAGGTATACCTTTTTGTCGCAAAAATGATGCAGTTTTAATATTTTTGAATAAATGGAGGGATACTGTTAACGATAAATGAGTCAACAGTCGAAACAGATAACATATGATTACCCAAACCCTAAAACCCTTTCACGTTTTTATGTCGAAGATCTCTCAATTCACTAAGAAAAACCATTTTTGACATTCCGACTTTGCCACCCTGTATCTTTTATATCATCAATATTTTATTGAAGGAAGTTGCGTCAGATTGTGATATTCTTATGCCAAGAATCTTCACTTTGGTCTATTACTTAGCGACCACCCTGTATGTTATGGCACCCTCCGTTTTATTTTGGGATCTCTGTCAAAAATTACTATACTTGCATGCTCTATTGCTTGGCCTATTCAGTGTAATTCTATGCCAACATAATTCTAGGCTTTATGACGTCTCATGCTCCAAGCATTCACTGAAAAGGCCCATTGATGTTGTTTTCTTCCAGGATACCTACAAATCCCATTTCAGTCCTATCATAGCTCTGGCTTTATCGGTGCATGAGCACTCATAGAATCTCTTTATATAGTCCGATACTACCTTATTCACAGCCAATTTTTGAAATATCCATCTCCTTGTCTGTAACCTGGAGGATGGGATCAATCATCTCCTCTGAGTAATGAATTTATTTTGTATGGTTCGGAAAAAATTTACAGGCTGGCTAATGTTAGACAGATCACTGCTTCCATCCAGATATAGCAGAAAATTTAAACATTATTCAACCGTCATTAGGTTTTGAATACCTATTCATTAATATGGTCCATCCGTCTAGGAATTGTCTGATGCGTCACTGAGGCTGCTTCGAATTTTTCGGCAATGCTTGTTGCACAATATTTCATCAGCTCTCAATCTTTGAAAGGTTATTTCCTTACAACAATTTCCTAGGTACTTCGTGAGAAGCAGCACTAATGCACTTTCCATCAGTGTCAGATTAAAAAAATATTTTTTGTTATTTTATTTCTTCTGATTATTCGTGATGACATCCTTTCTTGACTTGTATATTGCTGAAACGCTTTCTCGTGTAACGTAGTGCAATGTCGCAATGTCGACAGTACAACACAGAAGTCTATTATTTCCGTTTGTGATGATAAACTCTGATTTCCTATACTCATTATATACTTTTTAACTGCTAAGACATTTTCCACTGATTATCAATATAGGCGTTCCCATGAGTGACGTTCTTCTGAATGGGAAGATTTCAAAAAATTCCATTCTCTTTGATGTGAAAGAATAGCAGAAATAGTATTATATACACTAGTGTGGCGAAGACTATTATTATTGATCAAGCATCAAAAATAAGGTGCGAGGTGGTGTATGTGTTTTTGATTCGTTAATTTTACTTGATAGGAAGAGTGGTGCCAGGATGGAGAAATTTAGCATGCAAATACAAGTCACAACCAGTGATTTTAGCTTTGTAAGAAGCCAAGGAATTTTTCTTCCAAAAATTGAAAAGAGTTGGAAAATAATTATTGTTGTCCAAAATATAGCAAAAATGTGTTTTCGGTATCTATTTATCCGCATCTTGCTATTTTGCAATATATTTGATAATAACAAATTACGGACCACTCGTACGCAAAAAATCACTGAGTTTTTTTTGTTTCAATAACTCACTGTAATAGGTTTCACTCCAGCACCTCTTCGTGGTCGGTTACCTGAAACTTTTATGCACCACAGGGATGCACCACTGATCTATAACCTCTTTTTTGAAATCAACTATTGACATTTGGGAGGGATGTTATGGAATTGCTGAATTTAGTTCTATATAAAATATATATACTATATAAACATTACACCGAATTTAGTAATTCCTTAATTTCAATAACGTCAGTTGTGTTTGGTTAATGGATTTATATGTTGTTCTTTCAGCTACTGCCCTGCCATAGGAGTAATTTGCGTATTTAACGGATACTTTTTTTCACCAATAGAGGTGAATAATAATATGATTACTCTAAATGCTCTCCATTCATTCTAGAAAATGAGAAACCGACCAAGCTCGTTCTATTAACCAAATAGATAGCCATTTGGTTGATTTCTACTAAGTATCGCACCTCCAAACATTGCAGAAATTAAGATGCAGGAAAATGCCACAGAAAAACTGCATCTATCATCCCAGAGAGGAAGGAAATTGGGGTAAAATACACATACAAAAAGTTTTCTATTTTGGATTATTTTCCTTAATGTTAGAAAAGTCTATCTTTATATTTTCGAAAGTGCTGAACACGAATACGACATACTTTTTTTCTAAAATTGGGGTGAAATGGTCGACAATGACGAAAATTTGATGACGTTTTCGCCAATAAATTTTAGAAACAATATAACTAGTCCGAAATCCCCAAAGCATTTTAAATTTAAGCAATCAATTGATGAAATTTTTGCTTCTAATTTTTGACTAGGTACGATGAAAAAAGTTCAGTCACGAGGTTCTTAACTGTATATTTATGAATAAGTAGTATTAAAATTTAGAAGTCGGAAAATTTCTACGGAAAATTTAAGACATTAATATGCAGTTGAAAATAGATAGAACGATTTTAAGAAGAGTGCTCTCGCCGCGCGGCTCACTTATAGAGTAATAAATAAGAGATATATTAAACGTGTAGTTTTGTGGCACAAAGTTTCCACTAGCGCCTACCTTATCTACTGGTACGAACTCAAGACGCACGCTATTCGAATTTCCAAGTTTTCAGCATACGCGTAATATTATACAATATTTGCAATTGAATGATTTTGCACTTCAATATTTGTTTTTTAGTGTTTCAAGTCAAGTCTTCAAAGACTAAGAAATAACATTATTGTGCTAAATCATTCAGCTGCAAATATTGTATTAGAATAATATTATAGGGAATTACGGTAGGAGAATATTAAAAAAGTTTGCAAGTTAGAAAATATAATATTATTAATTCAACATCTTTCATACAATAAGATATCCAAAATTATTTGAAAAACAGTCAATACCTACCTGAATCTAAATTGGGATGGAAATTGTACCCTGAAATTTAGAAAGGAAGTGCAAATTTTGTCAATCTAAATGAGTCTGTAAAATTATTTCCAACAAAGTGATCTTCACGCAAATAACACCTTTTATTTTTAATAAGTAAAGTTCATTATTTCAAACCATTTATGACTTCGTTTAATATCTAGATCAGAAAACTAAAAAAAAAATTTTATCCGGATAATTTTTTGCAGTTATTCAATTGTTGTACCCATTTAAACAATTTGGCATCTTGAAACACACACCAATATTACAGAGCAAGCACACAAATACAGTGTTCAAAATATTAAAGCACTTTTTCACATAAGTAATAAGTACCTACAATAACATCCTAAATTACATTGATATAAATATATCTAGCAACTACATACATATTGTTTTAGTTTGGGTCACAAATTTCTGGTAATCCTTCGTTCTTGTCTGCAAAAAACGATAAAATTACAAATAATGTTTTCATTACGAAAACCCAACCTCAAACGGCTAGGATTAAAAATCTACTTTTTTATCTTACCTATGATAAGTGATGATAAATGCTGTGATAATAGTAGGTACCAATGATGAAAATAATTAATTTCTTTGCAGAAGGGCCAATGAGTATATTGAATAAAAATAAATTCACAAATGACAACGACTAACCTCAAATTGAAATAATACTAAAAATGAAAAGTTTTGTTTTTGTGTAGAGGGAGGCGGGGTTTGTTAGTTCAGTTAGTTGCTGTGAAGCGCCGTGCTCTACTGGCTGCGAACAAACTTTGTGCCAGTTTCTTCCATATGTTTT
This sequence comes from Galerucella calmariensis, assembly GCA_910591675.1. NCBI lineage: Eukaryota > Metazoa > Arthropoda > Insecta > Coleoptera > Chrysomelidae > Galerucella > Galerucella calmariensis. Next base: position 160,731 of record CAJUYG010000460.1, read on the forward strand.
AAAACCTCTTTTATTTATTACTCTATGGGCTCACGTAAATATATCTCATAGGCGAAGCAACAGGTACATTGTCATGACAAAAACGGACAGTGCCATCATGTGAAAGAATTCACATCATACTATGTGATCTATGAAATATGTGAATCTGATATATTTTGAGTTTCTTCTCAATAACAAAAAAGCTTATTGACTAATCGTAGTAGTGTGGAGAAAGGTGGAGAAGAATAAAAAATACCACCGTATAGGGGAAGTGCTTTGCAATAAAAAAGGTCTTTTGCGTTTTTTTTCAGTCCGATCAATGGTTTGTCCGGAAAAAATTTCGTAAACTAAGTATGTGTTCCGCAAACGCGGGACTCCGCTGCACGGCGGAAGACCTACATTCTGAATTGCGAAAAAAAAATATAAATACTCAATCAGAATTTTTTTCCAATCTTTGGTAAGAGTTAAGGTTGTAGATAATAAATAAAAGGTAATAAATTAACTTTTACATATTTTTATTGGAAAAAGGTAGGTATGCAAAAAATGATATCGTAAAATTATAAATATATTAATAATCTTTTATACCTTTTCACTATATACATTTTGTTTGTTGAATATAAATCTTCATATTACAGGACTATCAAATTTTATTTTGAGAATATAAGGAAGAATCCTACCCGAATGTATAAAAATTGCCATTTTCGCTTATAATACAAAAAATCATTGAATCCAAAAATGAATGTGAATGAATTAATTTTGTAATTATATATTCTTTACCTCAGAAGTTTCCCTAACATTTCTACGTACACCCCATTGGAATTACTCCAGTTTTGTGGAATAGCAAAAAACAAAAAAGTTCCACACGAAACGAGTATTATGTTGAAGATTGGTTAAATTATTATTATTTAGAATATTGAAATACAACATGAATAAAAACAAAACTAACAACAATCAACTAAAAGTAATAAACTATTTGTTTTTTGTTATTTCATAAAATGTCTAAGTGGATAGTGATTTTTTTGTGAGAGTGGCTATATCTTTTCAACCACTCGGTATAGAATAGCAGAACCCTATATTTTCTGAAGGCTTGAAACGTGATCTATTCAGTTTCTTACAACTATTCCAATATAATTTGTTCGACATTTAGAGAGAATTGCATATGTTTTAAAATCGATTTAGCATACATTTTAAGAAAATTGTAAATTGCACGAAAAGTATAATACCTAAGTATAGGGCACCCCCACACCATTCGGAAGAAATTTTTTTTTGAATATGATGAATTATTAAAATACATGGTGCTCCATTCAAAATAAGCCTGATACTGCACATTGAATGATCTAATAATGAAACTGAAAATTCTGAACACCCTGTAAAGAGATATTTAGTACTCAATCGTGGAATACATTCAACGAATGTCCAACTATTTGGATGTTAGAGAAAATTTGCTAGAGCTTGTTATTTCCATGAGTTATGTATTAATTTTTTTCGAAATGCTCACATTTTTAAAAGAGTCAGCATAACTCGGAACTCTTTGTATTCAGGTATAGGGAACCATTATGAAGGAGTTTCATATATTTCAGGGGCGATAAGGAAATGCAATAAAATATAGGGTGTTCCATGAGAAAAAATATAACTTTGATACGCCACACTTTATTGGAACACCATGTATATTTCAAAATATTTTCAAATTATAGCTTAAGATGGAGTAAAATTTGTGGTATGAAAAGATTTTCCAAGAAATTTCTATTTTCTTCGATATTTGTCCGGTCCCAGACTTTTGCCGAACACTGTACATATTTTCTTATAAATTCAAGATTCCCAAAATTCACAAGATAATGAAAAGTGCCGTATTTCGTGAAAAGGAAAATTTTATCATCCGTAAATTGAATTTATGGAACAGACCTCCTAAATAACAGTTTCCATCCTTCGAAAAATTGTTTCAATGCCACCTTATTATATAATATATTTTTTATTGAGATACTTGGTTTTTGACTAGAATATAATATTTATATTATATATGAGTAATTTGCTAAAAATGATTATGTGCTATAACAAAAAAAAGTGCCATCTTAAAGCTGACACTTCCCTCTTCAAAACGCCCTAACACAAATTATTTATATCTACATTATAACTGTACAATAGTTTATAATATACTCCGCCGCGCTTCAGAAAATAGAGTCGCGGGATGCGGGATGCTTAGTTTACCAAAGTTTTTCCGGACAAACCATTGCTCGGACGAAAGAAACGCGAAAAACTTCTTTTGGTGCAAGTAGCTCCCCCTACACGGTGGTAATTTTTTTTACAAATTGTCAAAACTGATACTAATTTAAATAAGCACGAAATTTAAAAGTAAATGAGGAATAATGGCACATTTATCAGAAAAACAACGCATCCAAATCTTAATGTCAGTTGGATATGGTGATCGCAAACGTACCTAGGACAAAGTAACTCATCTTTTTAACGATTCAAATCCTGAATGCCCTTCTAAAAGTAGATCTACAGTGACGAGAATAGTAAATGAATTTAATGAAACTGGTAGTGTAAAAGATATTCCTAGGTCTGGTAGACCGAAAAGTGCAACTAATGAAGGTAAAACTTTAAATGTTTTATTAAATGTTCAAGAAAACCCTAAAACATCTACAAGTATATTGGCAAGAAATCACGGTATTTCTAGACAGTCTCTACAAACTATTCTGCATAAAAATAACTTTCATCCTTATAAAGTTCAAAATCTTCAACAATTGGGCGAGGATGATTATGATAGGCGATAACAATTTTGTGGAATAGTTACAGAGAAAATGAGGATGCAAAACAAATTCTTAGATTTTTTGGTATTCAGTGATGAAGCCACATTTTGCTTAAACGGTTCTATTAACAGACATAATTGTCGGTACTGGTCAGATTATTATCCGCACTGGATGGAGGAGGATCATACACAGCGTCCACAAAAAGTAAATGTGTGGGCGGGTATGGTGAAGGTACGCTGACCGGTGCAAAATATCTTGATTAACTTCAAAATGAAATTATACCTGAAATAAATCGATTATTTCCTTATATGAACGTATACTTTCAACAAGATGGCGCACCTTTACATTATGAAAGAGACGTTAGGCAATATTTAAATACAATTTTCCCTCAGAGATGGATTGGTCGAAGAGGTGCAATTGAGTTGCCGGCAAGATCACCCGACTTGACCCCACTCAATTTTTTTCTCTGGGGCTACCTGAAAAACCGCGTTTATGTAAACAGACCAACTAACTTGAACGATTTAAAGTATCGCATACGTCTCGAAATGCAGGGAATTACTCATCAAATGATCAACGATTCTATTCGTAGCTTCGGAGAGAGATTGTATCATTGTCAACAAACAAATGGCCAGCATTTTGAGCACTCATTGTAATGAAGTATTTGCAACTCAAATAATTGTTCAGTTCATGAATTTCTGTAACACGCAGTTTTGATTGAAATCATAATTTTAATATTTTTGTTAAATTTCCATCATAATATCCAAGTCAAGTTATACATTGGGACTATTTTTGGAAAGAGAAAAAAATAAGCTTTTTTGTGATGGGTAAAACGATCTAAGTGGTCAGTTTTAAAAATTCAAGATGGCGGCCGTACGCTTAATGCTGACGTCAAAAACATTTGGCATTCGCTCTAAAATATGCAGAATAGAGACTCATTTATCGTCCTAAAATTTTATAACTTTTCCTTCATCCGTTTCAAAGATAATCCCTTGGTGCGATACTTTTCAGCAACGCTGTAAATCATTCTTCTTCCTTTCTCCTTTTTTAAAAACTGTCTAAGCACAAAACCACTAATTCATCTTAACAGTTTGCAGCCTCACCCTATCAATGCTTCTCACATGATCACAAGCTGCTGTGAGGGAAGGCCAAATCTAGTGCTGCTGCTGCTGTTGTGCTTCTTATTCACACCACAACAGCACAATACTAAAAATAGAATAAAATGATTATTTGAAAATTACGTTTTTTTATATTGATACAGCAACAAATATCCGCCGCCTAGTTGGTTGACAAAAGTAAAATCAACTAGCTGAATGGATGATATTAACTTCACTTGTGCGAGAGTCCGACTCGCATTTGGCCCGTTTTTTCCATAATTTTTCCTGTTACAAGTAAAACCAGTCCACAAAAATATCTATTAACATTATATAGTAAGACAAAACTGAGGGAGCTGCTCATAATAGAAATTTACAAAATACACTCATTGCCTAGTCATTTAAAATACTCAAAATGCTTTCCACAATTAAATAATGCACACATCCAGTCTTTCTGTAGTTGGAAGTGTTTTGAAACTTTATGTTTGATTCTCCCACAAAAATAAGGACATTCAGAAAGTAGTTCGAACTATTCCACTTGTTGAAATTAAGACCAGTGTTAATTTAACCATAAGAGGACTAGATTTGGGCAAAGCAAATGATGGCAAGCATTTTAAGTATTTCAGAAAAATTGGATACTGAATGAGTGGATTTTGTAAATTTCTGTAATGAGCAGCTCCCTTAGTTTTGTTTCATCATGTGATGTTAGTAAATATAAAATAAAAATTTGATATTTGGCATATGTATATTTAACAAAATCACTGAACAAAATAACATAACTATCCATCCCCATCCCCCCATAGGGGGGATGGGGGGGTGTCACCTTCAAAAATTCGTGAAAATGAATTTTTAAATATGGAATCAAATTCTACGTATTTTTTCACGTATAACCCTGAAATTTCATTTTAACAACTTTTTTTTTAACAAAGTTATTAGGGAAAAATTAAAAAAAAAAATCGATTATTTCATAAATATAAAAATCTTTATTCCGTCTTTACGAATGAAAATAAAAATTTGGTATTTGGCATATGTATATTTGATGGAATAAAATTTGCGATAAAATAAATTATATGCAAATATCATACCATAGGGGTAGAGGGTGGGGGTGAG
>CAJUYG010000460.1:165667-182915 GCA_910591675.1 Galerucella calmariensis
CTCACCCCCACCCTCTACCCCTATGGTATGATATTTGCATATAATTTATTTTATCGCAAATTTTATTCCATCAAATATACATATGCCAAATACCAAATTTTTATTTTCATTCGTAAAGACGGAATAAAGATTTTTATATTTATGAAATAATCGATTTTTTTAAACATTTTTCCCGCATAACTTTGTTAAAAAAAAAGTTGTTAAAATGAAATTTCAGGGTTGTACGTGAAAAAATACGTAGAATTTGATTCCATATTTAAAAATTCATTTTTACGAATTTTTGAAGGTGACAACCCCCCACCCCCCCTATGGGGGGGATGGGGATGGATAGTTATGTTATTTTGTTCAGTGATTCTGTTAAATATACATATATGCCAAATATCAAATTTTTATTTTTATTCGTAAAGACGGAATAAAGATTTTTATATTTATGGAATTATCAATTTTTTTAAAACATTTTTTCCGCATAACTTTTTAAAAAAAAAAGTTGTTGAAATGAAATTTTAGGGTTATACGTGAAAAAATACGTAGAATTTGATTCCATATTTTAAAATTCCTTTTTACGAATTTTTCACGGTGTCGACCCCCTCAACCCCCCCTAGGGAAGGGGTGGGGATGGCTGATTTTGGTAAATTTAAAAATTATCATCTACCAATACATTTTCGTGGAATAATTTTTTTATCATCTCTGGAAGTATGCTAGACCCGAGACCCCTACATCAACCCAATCATCAACACTCACCAGAAAATTTCAATATCTTTAGAATGGCAAGAGATATCATTACGCGGCTTTGACAGGTGAATAAGTCATCTTATTTGCCTTTTTGTTAATTAGTCCGGGTAGAATTTTTTCCACATTCAAAAAATTATATTGTAATGTTATTTTCTTTCAATTACTGAATGGAATCAATTGGTTTGAATTCACGATATAGTCCAGTAAACGAATGTGTCAACATGGACATGGTCCAGCAAGAGCAATTTTTTTCAAATTTGCAGGTTATGGTAGGCACATTGAATTCTCAAAATGTCAGGTACCTGACCATTGTGGAAGGGTGGGAAAATGGCTCTGAAATTCCAGAAAATCCGTTTTCCCGCGATATCTGCCGAGATTTGACCACTGGAGAATTTTTGTTAAGACGAAAAATAAAGAGTTCCTCACCCACAAAAATGATTCACAGCATTTTTGGATAGATTTCGAGATAAATGGCCCGAACGCCGACCCAAAATTGAACTCCAGGCCGGCTTATAGAGATTACGCTCTGAGGGCATGACGTCCCCAAGTAAATTACTAATTTCACTCGCGTGAAAATCAATATTTTTCAATGAATCAAAGTGCGGGTGAAAGAAGGGATCTGTGGCTACTAAGGCGTGTTTTACCTCACTCAATTCGTGCTCTTGGGTCATTGGAAAACCAGGCCAAAATTCGTCTTTGCTAGATTTTTTAATGCTTCCATGGATTTATTCATATTATTTTTATTGAGAGTTATTTCAGCCAATCCTATTGGATAATGGTTCTTTGTGGGGGGTACTTGATTTATTCCGGAACAATGCTACCAATAATTCGCCCGTATTTTTTTCAATAATGTGTTTTCCAAGAGGCGATTTTTGCGGATTTCTGGAGTTTTCCCGAGCGCTCTGGTTTATCGGGAATTTCTCATGATTAACTATCAAACCCGCTTATAATTGATATTGGGAGAAAGGTTAGAATATCCTCTTGATGATGGTATAACTTTTTTTGGCCCAGACCCCTGGGTTTTCAGGAAAGTCGAGGAAATTTCCAGTTTTCTGAGGAAAGACAGCTATTCTACTGAGTTTTTTCGAACAGTTTTTTCTCTTCACAGTAAAATTCTTCTCGGTCAAGCATGATACCCGATGAAAGGTCACATTCTGAACTTTCCCTTGATATGTTTATCAAGTATTTTATTTGATGCATTAAAAAGAAATTTGTCTCTAAATTTGTTGTAATGAATGCCTCATTTTATTCTCGCACGCCGCCACGCCACCTATCTATAGTGTGGTCGACGGCGTCTGCTATAGTGCGTGTACACGTGGATGCTTTCTGCTGCATTGTTTGTCCACAACTTACAATGGAAACAATGTAACTACAAAAACAAAACTGCGATTAAACTGACAAGCTTGCACCTTTATCGGGTGTATTTACAAGTGCAGCAATGGCTTGGGGACGAACTACCGCTATTAGACTGGGGGTGGAAACGTGCAGGGGATGTACTAGCACCAGTCCAGACGACTGACCAGCCAGCGCATCCGAATCTGCTGAAAATGATTTCCTGTCAGTGTAAGGCGGGTTGTAAGCCATCATGTTCATGTATGAAAGCAGGGCTGAAATGCTCGATTATTTGTGGTTCGTGTCATTCAGGCCCCTGTACAAATTATAAAGATGTGGAAAATGAATATATGATATGTGAACAAGAAAAGGTACAGGGAGACATAAGTTTAGGGGAAGGTCGGGAGGCAACAGTTCAGAGGTAGATGTGGGAGGAACATAGCTAGAGGACAGTGTTAACGAATTGGAACAAGGCGCAAATGATGTTTCCAGCCTGCGATATATGAACGAAGAAGAAGAAGACACAAGTGATTAACTGATAGATAATTGTTCATATCGTTGTTATACATGTTTAATTTTTCATATTATTCTCAAGAATAAAATGTATTTTCAAAAAAAGTGCAATTATATTTTATTGCAAAAATTTGCGATTTTTCGTAAAATTGTAGAAATAAGCAATTTATTATAGAGCATCATTGCGGACGCTTGAATCTCCCAAAAATTTCTGGTTCTAGCCAGGCAAATCCGCGGAACTTGGGGTTCCCGCTACATACGGATAGTTATTTTCGCAATTTTAGCGTCTACTTTCAATCCTTTTCGCACACAATCATTCCTAGGATTGGTCTGTCCAATAAAAGCAGGCCAGGGTCTCAATTTTGAAGAAAGCGATAACTTTTTTTGACCCCGAGATCGGGTAAGAGATCGATCATTTTCATGATTCTTTTCATGGCCTTAATTATTTCGCGGTTGCGAAAAAAATGCAAGGTGGCGCCATCTACCATAGATCCCTTTAGGCCTTAACATAGAAATTGGTGTATTTTCAGGGTCCCTCATCCCAGATTTTGGGCAAGAAGCGTCAGTTTTTAAGTTTCAGGAAACTGCGAACTTTTCAACCACCATTTTTGCAAAAAATATTGTTGTAACGAAAAAAATCGTAGGGAAAACTTTTGTAGGTAATGAACTGCTCTTCATTTTTTGTTGGAGCAAAAATTCTCTAGGGATCGTAGTTCGGGATATATCGGCGGAGAACGGATTTTCGGGATCTTAGAGCCATTTTCCGACCCTCCCACAAATTTCAGGCACCTGTCATTTTGGGGGTTCAATGTCTCTACGATTACCAGCAAATTAAAAAAAAATTCTTGATGGAGCAGATGCCCATGTTGACGGTATTTTTCGCCTTCATTCACTGGACTAATATTATTTGTAGAGAGAGCAATACTTTCTTCGCAGTTCCTAAAATATTTCATACTCTGTAAATATTCTACATACACACTTTAATAAATTGAGAATACTTCCGTTAAATTGTAAATAAGCTCTAATAAAAGTAAATTTCATTGCAATAATGTTTAATCACATCAAAGAGGTTTCCTTCAATAATTTTTACAGTGCTCAAAACTTCGGAGTAAATGAGATAAAATGCTTACATTTCTAATAAAATGAAAGCTCCCTGGAGTATAATCACTCTTTCGTCGCATTCGGCTTCTCAATACCTAGTTGGTATCAAAATAGATACAAAATTATATGAAAGGAATTTCATTTTATAATGTTTTTAGAATGATATTTGAGATTATTCAAACTTGCTGAATGAGATATTTTTCAACGAGATAGACAGCCGCATTTCGCTTGTCTCTTTAAACGAAATGAAAATTTCTCACTTGAGATAACTGAAAATATTGAATTTTCTTACACGACAGCAGTTGTGACCGTCTGGCTGCTTGGCAGAAAAATTCGAACTCAATGCCAGTGCTAATGTTAATCCCAAATACAAGGACTTTGCGATAAACGAAAAATACTAAAGCGCAATCATGAATTCAGAGTTACATTCAATACTCTCCTGATTTCATCAAAAGCAAAACATCAAAGAGAGCGACGACTACCTAAAACAAATATGGATCCAAATCAATTTTAAAAAATCCCTCCTTTGTTATATAATACAGGACGAATTCTAGTTATGGCTGAGATCACCCTCTGGCGTAATTTGAAACTAGATGACGTTTTCATTGACGTACTAAAAATATGGCAAGGGAAGTACAGTTTCTGTTATTAGTTCTTTCATAATATTACCCTCAGAAATTGAAATGTTTCCAATTAATTCCACTATTTAATGAGAAAATTATGGAAATTCCACGATACCTATTATTGACAACTATTTAGATATTGACATATCATCGTCAGAAAGGCAAAACTACCTACATTTTATGTGATGCCTAGTAATATTTTGTCTAGACCAAATGGTGACCTATCTTGTGATTGACTTATGAGCAGAAAAAAGGGATATTTCTGTGGACTGTACAGGGCTTCCCATCATATTTTGGCCCCCACTTATTCCCATCAATTACGAGAATACAGAAAAATAAAAGTTGTGCTATTTCACCTGTACCGACCAAAAATGTAACAGCAGACTGAATTTTGTATACACACAGAGTGCCCAATAAAATGCATCTTCAATATTTCAAGTGACACACCCTGTATTTTTCCATAGTTTTGAGTAGCCCAGCATTTACTGATCACAAATATATAACCATGTGTAGCATTAGTTAGCACAAGGCTACTACCGATATTGGTGTTCAGATATTGTCATGTGCAGCTTCTTCGCGCATACGACTGCAACTTCTAGTAGTCTAAGATTCCGATATACCTTCACCGAGATGCTTGTTTAATTAAACGTATTTTATATTGAATTTAATATGTCAATAAACATGTTGCATATGGGTTGCCTAACAAATTTCAGTCCAAGATATGATTATTCAATTATTATAAAAAAAATTGTTTTCAATCATCTCATCGGTTTGATTATTGAACAAATTCTATACTTATCGAAAGTATGAAGCCCATAGAATATGCAAACGTTAGGTTGCCTATTTTTTTCCGATCACAACCCTCAGGTTGCCAGGTATAAACAGGTGAATCGATAATAGCATTTCACACCGGTTATTGAATGAAATTTATATGATAATAGATGGTATAGGTGGTATAGGGTTGCCTGCGAATAATCAGTCCCGAATTCCGGTTGTCGAATTTAAAAAAAGTAAAATATTGCTGCGAGTGAATGTGTGCGACTGAGAGGTCCCAACCAACCATCCAATGCGTTAGGAGAGGATAGCGATAGACTCGTATATGCTGTGCATTATTTTGGAGTAGATTCTCGTTATAGTTACAATTGACAAAACGTGCTAGTATTTATTGTTGGCAAAAATGGCAAAAAAGTGTTGATCATATTAATTGCTCTGATTTAGCGTTAAAGGTAGGAATCAAATTATGCCAAAGTCTTCCCGCCTTCCATGCCTTCACAGGTTGCGACTATATTCATACACCGTATTCAGAATTGAATAATCTTTATTATAATATAAATTTAATTCAATAATCAGACCGGTGCGAAATGCTATTATCGATATACCTGGCAACCTGATGGTTGTGACCGGAAAAAAATAGACAAACAAACGTTAGCATATTCTATGGGCTTCATACTTTCAATTGGTATAGAATTTGTTTGATAATCAAACCGGTGAAGTGTTTAAAAAAATTTTTTTTATAATAATTAATTATTTATATCCAGGACTGAAATTTGTTGGGCAACCCATATGCAACACGTTTATTGACATATTAAATTAAATATAAAATAGTTCAATCAAATAAGCATCTCGGTGAAGGTCGTTTCATATCGGGATCCTATACTATAGACTCTAGTGTCTTCTTCCTCAATGAAACGGAGTTTACTTGACAAGAAACTTCTATACTTACAACTCCATATTGTTGAATGTGAATAAAATATCCCCATTAAAAAGATCTGGGTTATATGAACTGAACGTACAGAATGTAATGCTGTCTATATTGGTCAAACCAGTCGAAAATATGACACAATGAACACTCACGAGGATAAATATTAAAACGACCAGATAAATCACAATACGCAAAACATCTACTAGACGTCAAACATTCATAAACACCTAAAGCCCGGTTCTGACGGTGCAATTTCGTCTCTGCAACTTGGTCGCGGCGACAAAATTGCATGCAGCTCAGGTGTTCCTACCGTACAACTTATCGATGCAATCGAGTTGCACCAAAATAGAACTGGTTCTAATTTTATGCCATAAGTTGCAGCAACTTGGTAACTTTTTTAGTGACTTTTTTAACGCAAACCTAAAACTTTTGTTTCTGTTCTGTTTGTTTTTTTATCAATTACCACTAAACTGAGACATCCAAGTATCAAGCACATGATGTCTACCTCTTCCAAATCCATATATTTATTGTCCTTTTAGAAAAATTGAGCAATAAATCGCTGCTTTGAAAATTTAAATTTATCATTTATAAAGTTGAGTTATGGTTGTCTTTTGATAAAAATTTGATGACTATATTGAATATTGGCAACAATATAGTATTTCCCTAAGAAATTGCTGCAATAGTATGAAATGATGTGAGCGCTCATGCAACTTTGATAGGAGACGAGTTGCGGCGAGAAGTTGCTGCAATTAAGTTGCCTTGATAAATTGCCCCGTCAGGACTGGGCTTAACACAGAACTAAAGGTACTACACATTTGTAGGAAACAATAGCTAGGTTAAAAATTAGAATACACTCAAGGGTCCACAATAGTCGTCAATGAACAGATCAGTCCACTATTAAACTGTCTCACTGAGTAATAATTGTAAAAAGTAGCAGATGTAGGTAGTTTTCGTTGGTTTCCTATATTGCACAGTTATATTGAAGGGCCGGATTTGGATGTCTGAAGGCACTGGGACAACGAAGGAGCGGAGGCCCCTAATTATTTTCCAAGTACCTGAAGTTCAAAATCAAAATCGTTTATTAGGAGTATGGGTTATACAGCTATACAATTATTCCAACAAATAATATAGTAAGTGGTTCCAATAATATGTAATGAATAAAAGAAACCTGAATAACAGCGTTAACAAAACGAATATGGAAATCTAAATCTCGGGCGGACAGCTTCATAAGCATGAAATCTTTTAGTGAGAGAAGCGCTAAGTTAATCATTCATCGTATTTATCGTCTCTTTTGGATTTGAAGAATGATTTTAATAAATCTAATGCACTCACAGCAGATTCTAGGACTATTTTTGGGTTCTGCAAAATCTTGTTTGTTGCGTTGAAATATCACAAAAGCTAAGTCAGTTTTATACGGAATACTCAATCGGATTTGTTCTACACCTAGTAAAATATCTTACATTCAACGATATAAAATATAGGGTGATCCATTTAAAAAAGTTGTGAGCCGGTGTATACGAATTTGAACTTGCCCTGTATATGGCTTCCTAGATATGGAAGAAGGTCTTATGAATGATGATACTGGAAGACCATCACAGACATATGACTGTAAGAGTTAAATTTCAAATTATGCAGCTCAAAGTATACCTACGTGGGCATTGAACTGATCATGATTTTCAGAAGAGGTTAGACCTTTTCAAATACACTGTATAACATACTACAAAGCGAAGAGAAGTCAAGCAGAATTTAAATTTGAAGGAGAATACATAGATAGTGTCTTATATATAAAAAAGGCGCGGCGTTCTGGAACACGCTGTACAATTGCGACTAATTTTGAAATGTGGCCCTTTAGGCTGGCTACAGTCTGATTTTTTTTTCAATATCTTTGAGTACTTACAAGAAATTGGACTCTTATCGTACTAATGAATCACCCTGTATACAACTTATTGGAAAATTGTCGGATAATTTTGTTAGAGAAATTGATAAGAGAAAATAAATAAAAAACAATAGTGAGGATAATAATAATTCGATTCTACTAGTAGTTAGTAAGATAAGAATATTTTAGAAAGTAGATTTTATATTTTCATTGTGGTATCAGAGAATCATATTTATATAATTATATTTGTGTATGTGTGGGTGTGTGGAAGCAGGGATGGCCTCAGCCGAAGGCTATTGGCCAGACAGATAGGACAGATTTTGTTTCCTCTGTATAACTATATTTTCTTATTAACATTTTATTGTACCACGTATATACTAGTGAGTTTACCTCGTAAGTTATTTTTTTTATTCACTAGGTACATATGCATACTTTTCTGAATGTAATTTATTTTATAATGTATTTTTTTCATATGTTGAATAGAATTATTGATAATAAAATTGACATCGAAAACTTTGATGACGATCATGTCCACCATCTTGATTTCAATAGTTGAACAAATAGTTTCCTAGAGCGGTATATTCTCGAAGCAATTTAGTGAAAAGTTAAGCAGCTGAATTGAGTGTATCCTATTATTATCGGGTGTAATAGATCCAATCGGAAAATATCCTATTACATAAGAGGCAATATCTGTTGGTAACTTACCTAGTTGACTGAAATACAAGAAAGGTAAAACCCTTTTTTTATAACAGACATACAAATTTTGTAGAAAGAAGATAGTGAGAAACTCAAGCTTTTTCCACTCGTTATTAAATTTCGCGGCGAAATCTGATGCAATTGGTTTGTCCGATAATCAATCAACAAAACGCCTTTTGTATATCAAAAAACGTATGCGATATCTATTATTAACAAATTTCGGAAAATATCGTGAAATAAAAAAAGCCTGACGCTGTCACATATGTCAAGATGAATCAAATGATTGGACCAAAACTGCGGCATTAATGTAACGTCTACAGTTAGAAAAAGTGCTGAATCATTGATAGGGTTGTTTGAACACAAGAAACACAAGACCCATTGTTTGAACACTGATGCTAGAGGTAGGTACTGTAGCTTCACCAGCAAAGCTCAATAATGCTGGAATAATGTGAACCACAGCAATTCCGGAAAATTGCAAGTACATTTTTCAGGGTTTTGCCATTATCAAGCCGCCGAATTATAAATTCCGGATGAAACGGAAAATTTGGTCTCGACTTTTTTGGAAAATGAGGAGCTGTGAATAAACGAGGTCAGCGCAATGAAATCAAAAACAATTATGAATACTCCACAAGGAACATACGGAAGATATAATAAAATCAGGGTTTCACTATGGAAATAATCAGTAGTTATTGGGTGGTGCAATAAAATTTACAATTTGAATGTCCCTTAAGGATTCGTTAAGTTTTAAACGGAGCTTTTAAATCACAACTATTTTTTCCGTATCCTCAGAGCATTTTGGAGAAAAGGGTGAAAAATACGAAATTGCGAAAAATTGTTTTGTCTTTAAACTCTATTTTTTCTTAAACTAGGAATTTTAAATTGGTCAAACTTCTTGGATGTATTTATAATACATATATAAAAATAATGACAAAGGGATGAAGATCAATTTTGATTAAAGGAGTAGTTAGTGGGCTGCTTTTCAGTTCGATTCGTATTGGTCGTAAAAAAATTAAATAAAAAAGGTTTTTTAAAACCTACAATTTTGCTCTTCACAGTTGTTTCCGTAAAATGCATAGGGTCGATTTTTTCATCAAAATACTGTTACCTTCAATCGCGAATAACTTATCTACCATAAAAATGTTTGGAACTATTTTTTCTCATAATTACTTTTTGCATTGATTACACCCCCAAGGTCTTAGCGTACAGCGGCAGGATATAGAAAATGATCCTTGGACTATTCTCTACCTTCTGTGGAAATTTCAAGTAAATTCATGCCGGACGAAAAAATTGCTGGCCAAACTGCTATTTTACCAACCGCGAGACGACGCCATAATCAAGTACGAAGCAGACGATGGAACCTCGCAGCTGCACATACCTCTTGCTCAATTTTTAATTTTATCCGTAGCGATTGAAAGTTGGTGGTGGCCAACTTAACATTACCACTATTTGGTGTACAGTATTTGAAAGATTACACGTTACACCTTCAATTGCCAAAAAACTATTTAATACCAACCAACACAGTGGAATGCGATCAGTTTAAATTGTTGTGATATCGCTAAATGTCATCTTTTTCGAATTACTATATTTTCCTTGGAAGAAAAACAATTTTCACTCTGAGTTAAAATATTTAAAGCTTTATTGCAGGTCACGGCACGATATTTTTCTCACGTATTTTGAAGGGGAACAAACGTACAAATGAGACAAAAGAATGAAGTGAGAAACTGGCTGGAAGCTGAGAAATCTTTCGCTTCAAAATTAATCATTATCTTGCCAGCTGGCTCCATTCCCAGAGACGAACATTTTCTTTGAAAAGGAAAGATTAGAGCAAAGTTGAACAAAAAAAATTTCAGATTCATCGATACCCTCGGCGAATTCTAATAGATTTTATTCTTGCATAACATAAAAATAGTGAACACATCTGAGATTTAATCGGAAAAATATATATATTCACGGAACATTTCAGAACACTTTGAACTGATTCTCACACAAAGGCATGTTGATTGGATCTCTCCAGCATCAACAAGATCTCATCCACCATTCATCATCAAAGCATACCCTTTTACATTTACAAACAATCTGCCAAATTAATTTCAATTCAATGTATTCATCCATCTTGAAGTTATAAAATTGAAAAATTCAATTTTTCGCGACTTCAACACCCCGTATTTGGAAAACTGAATAGGCTGTACCCCTCAATCCTAATATTATTTTGTCCAATTTCACGAGAGGTATCATGCAGAAGTTGTAAGTGTCATTTGAAAGCACCCTGTATATTGAGTGGATAATCATTAGAAGCTCTAAGTTACGATCCAAAGGAAATCCCTTAACTGTGTGATTTTATCGAATTATTTTTTTAGGGACTGGAACACATCTAAAACCACATTTCCAATATCAACTTTCAGTTCATTCAATCGCTATTTGTTATTTGGAAAAAAAATAATTTCATGTACCTATTATCCTCGAAACCCCAGTTTCAACTTATTTTAACAGCCTTTGTCATACAATTTGTGTACGCCTGTGATTTTATCAATATAACAAACTGATAATTCCCGCTGAAAACCAAATCACCGAATTTAATGTCGTCTGATTCAGCCTTAAGCCATCAGAATAAAAAAAGCTCAAGCTGTAACCGGATCTCGTGATATGCTATCCTCGACACCTTCAACAAAAGATAGGTGTTAATCACAATCACATAAAGAACCATTCATATCATAATGCTCATGCAAATACAATTCCAATTCAACATCATCCGAATTCAGGACCGTAATAATGATCATCTTTATTTCTACATCATTATTATGATTTATAGCTGAATATTTACTTCCAGATACATATCAATAACATTTGGGTGATATTATTAAAAACGAGACTTCTTATTTTGACTTACAGAGAATGACCAAAATTGCACATCTTCATTGGAATGATTCCGAGCATATAATTCGAATTTTTCTAGAACTGGAATCACGTAAAATATAGGAAAAAAACTACCGAGCAGAATTTTGACAGATATTTTCAATATTAAAAGGGGAGGTGTTATACAATATTTTCTAAGCAGTATCGCTTGATGATGGATGATCAGATTTTGACGTTTGCATCACTAAACAAACAACTATCAAATCTTTGATAATTGCTATTCATCAACATGATTGTATCAACATTTTATCGGTTACTTCCAATTTTTAATGTGCGTCTGACATTTGTTTGGTAGAATAATCATTAATAATTTGAACGTACTTTCATGAAATTATTCTGATTTTTTCATACACTGAAGATTGTTGATAGTGTCTTATAATCACAAATTTAGTGTTGATAAACGAGACGAAGTTCACAGAATAATGTGTGTTGTTTGAAGAAATTTATTTATCAAAGAAGGCACAAAAATTTATGATTTGAGTTATTATATGACCAGAGATAAACAATACAATTGAAATTATATACATTTCGATTTTGTCATTGGTGTGATATTCACAAGTACATACCGTGTATGTTTCATTACGGTTCTGTTTGTCGTACGTCAGATAATTGTCGTTGGGAAATGTAGGGAGGACGCAAGTAGCAGCCATTGCATTGACATGGATAATATTTGGACAGGGATTGAATGAGGTTTTGTTCGATTGAAATATTCACCCTTTTTTGCGGTGCCTGTCGATTTGTAAGCAAATACATGTGTTGTTTCTTGAACTGATTATTATATAAAATTCAACGAGGGAAAATAGTGGTCATATTATTATGATGTAACAGTCACTATGTTGGTTTTCTTTCAAAATAGAGAATTTGCTGACAACTTTTGGTCCTGCACTAGAATGTCTCCCTATCAACAGTTTTTCATCGTAATTATATAATCCTCTTTAAATGTCATCCTCTTTAAATGTAATGTGTAATAGAAGTTGAGTAATCGTCTTGTCTGATATCAGCCTTTCAACGTTTCTTCCCAAATTTTTCACTTACGTGGAACATGTGTTTTTTCCATCTCCAGAATTTTTTGGTACGTTGGCTGACTCTGATTTAACATCTGATATGCTATTTCATTGGAAGGTACACTTCGATCATTGACATTTAATTCTGCAGGAACAACATTTTCGCTTTTGAATGTCCACTAATAAAGTTGTAATAAGTATAATATTGATAAGTTATTTTTAAAACTGACCCCATTCCTTCATACTGCGCCTGTGTACATGTCAAAATAAAGATGACTCACAGTGAATTTTTTTTTGTTTTGTTTGAGCATGATTCTACTATTTGAGTTTAAATTTTCCTCTATTGGATATACAAAATTGAATCTACCCTGTTTTAGGATTAAGTCCTCTTCAGGGTTTGTTTAGAATTTAATATCAAGTGAAGTTGAAGGTCGCGGTAGGGCCAGCTGTGGCTCTGCCCCCAAAGGATGGCCATTTGGTTAATTTCTACAATGTAAAATACCACAGATAACCTACATCCATCAATCCGGTGGAGAAGGAAACGGGGAAAAATACATGTACAAACATTTTTTTGGGTTGTTTCCATAGAATAGAGTCTCAGATACTAAATGGTTCGAAGGAGTCGTAAATGTGGCAGTTTATTTTTTGGGCATAGAGAAAGAGGACGACCGGGCTGGGTTTTCTTATAAGATTTTCAGTGAATTTTTGGCAATTGGATTATTTGAAGAGAGAGTCCGGGAAATATAGCCGGCTTGAAGTTTCCCAAATGGGAGTGTATAGGTACCTCGTTACAATGTGAGCGGAAGTGTTTGTATTGACACAGTCTCAGAATACGTCTCTCGCAAGCGAGAAGCCGTTGCATCAACCGTAGGTGTAGTGTAGCTATACGAGGTGTTAGTAGTCGATTACCGGATGGATGAATGTTTTGTATCTATGCAGAACAGTTTTTCGATGTGTTCTGCCAAACTTACCGCACAGCAATCTGAAGAGATTTACACGGATTCTGACCCTGATAATTGTTTCAAGAATTAGGCTTCCAGTTGAGGGTGCGAGTAAATCTCATTCTCAAATAGGTAACCTGCCTCAAAAAATCGAGTCTCTCTGTTCAAAAACTTTCTTTTTGAAGAAAGTTCTCACCTCCGCGTGAGCTAGTCCGGTCCCTATTACTTTCAAAAATCAATTTGTATCGCGCCAATCCATAAAGTCACCTTTTACCTTTGATTAAACCTTATCGACTTTTGGCGGAAAGATATCCGAACTGATCCGAACTGCAAATATAACGACCGCCCGCTACCCGAAAGCTCTCTCTCGAATGGATCTAGTTCCCGGAAACATGCTTGTCATATTTGTGCCGCTAATTTCTATTATAAGGTAAAACATATTATAATGTGCAATATTATGTGAGTTTACTAGTTTAGTGCCTCAGTGGTTTATACCATTTAATGGGTAAGATCAAATCTTTTTTAACAAATTATGTTTGATGTACTGGAAACATTAAAATGGACTTGCCTCCATCCAGATTTTCGATTTTAAATTGCGATGTTGCCAGAACTTATTGTTTTTCTTAGCTCTCACGGGACGTTTTAAATTGAAGTGTATTCACATTATTATTTGTACTGTTATTGTAATTTATAGAGTGCTGATTTCCGCATCGGCGGTTAGTATCGGGAGTGATCGGTATATAGTTTACCATTACCATAGGCAAGAGCGGACATCATGCGTATTACGCAATATTTAAATTCACGGTGACAAAATTTGATCGGTCCAATAAAGGAAGTATTTGCAATATCGAACTTCATTTACAACCCACATTTGCAGTTATTGATTTCGAACTAAAATTTGGTGGTCCTTCGTTAGCTTTTTTCCCGAGAATATGTACAAGCCTAAGCTTAGTTGAAACCAGCTAATTCTGACAAAAGTTTAAGGTCCCATTGCCCAAATTTCTTATACACTCTCATTCCAGAGTTCGTTGGTGTAGGTGTAAGTTCTGTTTCGTTGGTTTTTGAATGTGATTAGTTGTGCTTTGTGTGGGTTAAACGTGACTCTTCACTTGCGGCTCCAGTAAGAGTATCGATTAAGCAAGTTTTGAGTGTTGGTTTGGAATGTGTGTGTGTGTGTCTTTGGTAAATGTAATTATGGCAGTGTTGTCTGCATACTGTTGAATGTCTTTATATTGGTTTTGTGATGCTGGTGTTTATAGCACAACTGATTATGGTATGAAAGGCGATGCTTGGGTCTTGAGAAGTATGTTCTGGTCGAAGCCCATGTTGGTAATCAGGAATGATGTTATTGCATCTGCAGTGCTGCCAAAGTCGCTTTTTCACCAGAGTTTCACAAATACACTGACAAGCAAAGTTAGCCTGTATTATTGTATGAGGAGTATCTCATTCGTTAGTGGGATATAATAGAGAAGGACAGGCGTTTGCTAGGTTCTGTATTTGTGGTAGAATGCAGGGGGGGGGAGGTTTTCTAGTTGGAAATTTGAACAGGGCCGGAGGCGGTATTTTTGCCGTAGAGACAGGATGTTCGTATTTTTCCGAGAGAAAATGGCTTTGGATCTGGGTTGTTTGGATTTAATTGGGTGATTATATAAGGGCTCCTCGTAATGCTCGAGTTGATGTGGGTTATTTCTTTGAAAAAGTCGGCTATAAAATGTGTATTAGGTACCAGGAGAGAGTGAAACACTCCAGGCTTTTTCATCAGGAAATTTGACATTGTATGCTGAAACCCAAATCTCTTCCGTTGATCGGTGAGAGTTTTAAATCTGTTCCAGAACTTCGGCTTCGGCGTGTTTCTATTGAATCGATTGTAATTCTTTCAGATCCATTCAGAAGGTGGGAAAAAATGTGATTTTTAAAGTTTTCCCATTATGCCTTTTTGTAGTTTCAAAAAGTGAAAAAGTGAGAGATTGAAGGGTTAGGGTTTGCTAACTTTGTTCGAACCAGGAGTAGAAGATAGTCGATGGTTGAATCTCCCTGGTAAGATTCATCGTCGAACGAAGCGGCTAGTCTCTTAGTGAATACCACATGGTCTTGGTTTGGAGCTTTCTGGTGGGCGATGAAAGTGGGATTTCGGTTGAGAATTTGAAAGATCGCTAGGTATAAAAGGAGATCGGAAACCACCGGAGTTATTGGTGGCAGTGTCACCAAATTGTTGATGTCTGCAGTTAAAATCTCCAAGAATGACTGCTTCTGGAAGATTGGAAAGGTATTCAAAAAGCTCTGTATTCAGGGTTTGACGAGGATGGTTGTAGTAAGAGATAAAGATGCTGGTAGATGTGTCCCAGGAAATGTCTATGGCGAAGCAATCTAAATTTAGTGATGAGATTTGCACAGGAAACCTATGAATTGTGACGGCTATTGCATTTCAAGACAGCCGTTACCGCGAGAGTATTGGTCTCTGTCATAGTGAGAGATGAAAAGAGTTTTTTTACCTGTTATACAGAGAATTTTGATGTTATTTTTATTCAGAAGATGCTTCAGCAAGTGTCTTTTCCAGGAGAGACCATGAAAATTTTATGTTCCTATCACAAAATCAATCAAAGACCTTTATCGATAGGGAGAAAAAGAGTTTAGGATTTTATCGGCGTGGAACTGAAGTCCACCTTGTTGCCCTCTCCTTGGACAGATCAATTGTGGTTGTAATAAGAAGCAGTTAGGTGTTTGAAAGTTTCAATTACCAATTTTCGGCAAGTGGGATTGACGTTCATTACGGCGACAAGATTTTTCAGAGTTCCAGAGTAAGCCGAAGTGCATTCAGGATTTAGCGTGACATGTGCGGTTTCCTCGGGCTTCGAGGGCAGGATCTTCAGTTTGGTCAATTTTGGAGTATAGGAGGCGTCAGCAGTTTCTGCAGAAAGGTTTCCGCATCTTTTCACATTCGTCTGCTTTGTGGTTGTGGCCACCGCAGTTTGGCCAAGTGTAAAGCCTGGCTTCACATTCAGTGGATGGGTGAGCAATTTTTGTACAGTGTGTAAACGTACAGTATTTGTGCGCTGGAAGTGAATAATTGGCGTTAGATGGCTCGTATCTGTAATTAAGGCCATAAAGGAAAGACGGTAACGACTCTGATTAAGGAGGTAGGTGAACTGGTAGCTTTGGAGATAATTCTCCGACACTTTTTGAGATTCATGCCCAGTGACGTGATGGCTTTGTCGAAGTTCCGATGTTACGGGCGACAAAGCAGAAGCTTATATATAGAAGAACTGAGCTAGAGGTAGAGGTAGAGTTCCGAGGTTGAGGGTCTGAAGAGAAGGTTTTGTGGATGGGGTTGGGGGATTTGACTGTCGTCAAGATGATCGGGAGCTAGCGTGAGAGCGAGTTACGTTGGCTCCTCGGTACGGATTGAGACAGAAGGATATTTAGCTGCCTGTGCCTTTTTGGGGGTGTGACGCAATGTGCTGCTTTTGGCTGGAGAAGAAGTTTTAGATGTTATGGTTGAGGAGCTTTCAGCTGGTGTTGTTGTGTTGGGGTGGTTTTTTGTATGTTTCAGTGCTGGAAATGTTTATTTGGTGGGAATTGGGGTCTTTAAGGTTGAAGGTAATTCATTTGAATTAAATTGAATGGTTATGGGAGTTTCAGATAAGGTTTTTGACCTGGCAGATGGTATATTTGGGTTGATTTGGGGTTACGAGTCTAAGGTGGCTTTGGCCAGTAACTGGGTGATTGTACCTCATCAGTATAGAATGACTTTTTCCGATGTCACTAGCTCCTCTTCTATATCAGGACTGCTTTCTAAAAGGAAAGCAGCAGCCAAT
>CAJUYG010000461.1:0-78205 GCA_910591675.1 Galerucella calmariensis
GTCCTCCAAATTACAGGTCCGATAGTCCGAGGTCTAAGCTAGACTTATCATCAGCTACTTATCTTAGATTTTATCCTGTTCGAGCTCAGTGCTTTAAGAGCACAGGATGTGTATGTTCTTTTTTAGAACAGGTTGATTCATCAGCTTTCTTGTAGTTCAATGGCGTTTACTTCAGCCTGAAAGATGGTAGCGTACCTGCCTAGGCTGGCTGGGACTTTGACTCTGGGCTTCCTGCGGAAGCTCGCCGCTCCAGCCCCGTTTTCGGTTTTGAATCCGTCAGTGTAAATTACCTAGCCCGTTTCTAGGAAGGAGATTTCTTCGCTATCCCATTGGTCTCACGTGGGAATGAGGACCTTAAAAGGCTTGTATACCAAGTTACCTTAGCCTGTATAAATTCATCCTTCCCTACTTGGGTTGATATTTTTGAATGAGGAAGAGGAGCTTTCCGAGAGATCAGACAACACACGTGATCTATCTACAAGCTCTACTCTCTTATAGACCGGTAGAACATGACAAGTGTAGGCTGCATTTTCTTAAATGGAAGCCGGCTGTTGAATCAATGAGTTTTCCCTTAAGAAGAAGAGGATCCAATAGATATTGGTCTTAGTGAAGTTCACCACAAAAAATATCAAAATCGAATTTTTTTCGTGTGTAGGCTCTTCTCAATACCTTCTAGTTAACAATTCGGTCTATTCAAGAGATTTTATGAAAAATTAATCATAATTGATACTCAAAATAATCTCAATTTTTTCAATAAATTCACACACACTGCAAAAATATACAAACTAAACAAACAAGATTATTTTTAAATGAATCACTTAGAATCTGTTCAATTTTACTCACTTTCTATTAGTACAGGGAATGAAGCATTTCACCTGGCAATTTTTTCGTCCCGCATGGATTGACTTGAAATTTTAACAGAAGGTAGGTGAAGGATCAAGTTATATCGAACCGAAGGGCGCTGAAGCCTTGGGGGTGGCATCTCGGGGGTGAAAATTTTTTATTACATTTTAACCACAGGAATCGATTGAAAAATTGATTCTAAGCAAAAAATGTTTCATACATTTTTTTTTGTAAAATCAATATTCTCTAAGTTATTCGCGATTGAAAGTAACGCTCATTAGAGGAAAAAATCGACGTTTTTGATATGTTTTTCGCGGATAACTCGAAAATTATGCATTTTATCAAAAAAACTGTGGAGAGGAAAATTGTAGCTTTAAAAAAAACAAAAACCCTTTTCTTATAATTTCTCTTGAACCAATAGGAACCGAGATATGGCCCATGAATGATTAGCTTTTTTTCCCAAATGCAAAATGTGATAGATTCAAAGTCAAATACCGGAAAAATGATGAATTTTTCGTAGAAAACTCATAGAATCTTTTTCAAAGAGCATAATTAGACCTTTCTTTAAAAAAAAGGTCTGTAGCATCAAAATTGAGTGAATCATGACAAAAATAATGTCGTACTGAATTTTTTACACAAAAAAATCGGTGAAAACAACCCCCTAACCACCCCCCTAATTGAAATTGATCATCACCCTTGTGCAATTCTCTTTGTACATGTATGGTTAATATGTCCAAGAAGTTTGACCAATTTAAAATTCATAGTTGTCGAAAAATTATGGCTTAAAGTAAAAAGTTATTTTTCCTAATTTTGTCTTTTTTACCATTTCTTTCAAAATAACTCCGAAAATATTAGAGGTACAAGCAAAGTTAAGGAACGAAATTGTAGCTTTTTTATGACAAAAATTTTTCTGTAAGTAGATTTTTTGCACAGTTAATATTTGACGAGATATAGCCGTTTAAAACGTCTATTTACGCACAAGCACCACCTTTTTGTAGCCCTTGTCACCCCATTTAAAAACGAAAGGGTCTAAAGAGATTTAACTTACAGATCCTTGTACTCCTTGAAAAACCCTACAAAATCGTTTTTGAATAAACTTTTTATCATCAAAAATGAAGGAAATGCGTTAAAAAAACCAATCGATTTTTTTTTCGAAAAATTCCAATAGTATAGTATAGTACACTTGGAAGCATAATAATGTACAAAGCCGGTTTATTCGGCAGAGGGACGTTATATATACGAAATGTTTCGTGTTCTGTGACAAATTCATCATTTTACTAATTCAAACCAATTTTCACCTATCTTAAGATTTATAATGCTATTTTTTAATTTTTGACATTTAGGGGTAGTTTTCACCCCCAAGAAACAATCAGGGTTCGTCGGCATGACATGATATATAAAGCAGAGGGTGAGTTGAGCCTAATCCCAAATTTTTATGCAAATCAATTAGAGGCGAAATCATTTTTTAAGGATTCGTGATTTTTTTTATATTAAGCTGTAACAGGGGCTGCTTTTTAAGGGTTGAAATATGATGAAATTGTATTCCAAAGCTCAAAACAATCATTATTCAACTTATCCAAACCAAATCTTACCCATTTTCAGGTTTAAAATGTTATTTTATGATTTTTGACAAATAAGGGTAGTTTTCACCCCTAAAAACCGTTTAGCGCCCTTCGGTTCGACATAGATTTTGAACCTTCGGCTATCACCTACCTTCTGTTGAAATTTCAAGTCAATACATGCTGGGCGAAAAATTGCGAGGTTTTACCTTTTTTTCAGCTTCATTCCCTGTACTATATTTTATTATAGTAAGGTTATAGATATAGATAGAAGGGGTAAAATTATTATATCTGCGTTACTTTTCAAAAGATGCTTTTTATATATTTAGTTAAACAACGTTTCACTATATTTCACTGACACGGCATCTGGACTTGAGGATTTTGTAATAAAAGTTTATAAATCTACTATACCTTCAACCTTAATAATATGAAAAATCGAATGTTTCCAGCTAATAGGAATTTTTATTAAACTGTATAGCGCTTGAGTTTAATGTGGGTGAAACAGAATCCGATCTAGCTCTGGTTTTATGTGTTTTATAGGGTTAAATATGCAATAATATGGGGGAAGCCGTAATACTGCTCAAACTTGTTAGATATCAGTCTTTTACAATTCTTTAAAAAACAGGTCATTTTTTAAGGAATACCCACTCTTGAATTTCCCGTTGTTATTTGTTACTTCATTCAATTGACGGTTATGATAATTTTTGCAATCTGATACAAATTAGACTTATATTCGGCAATAAATAAGTTTCAAACCAATCTCCGAAGAGTTCTGTTGTTGTTTCTTGGTGATGATCTAAGCTTGCATCTTCAATATTCTGTGCTGACAACAATAAAGCTTTTGTAAACCTACCTGTTTCTGATCCAGCATGTAGGTATTATTGTTATTCTTCGTCCTTTATTTGATGGAGCCTTTGTTTTGTAATTTCCCGATTAATCCACATTAACACAAAATAACCATATTAAAAATGTATTAATCGTATGTATAGTTTAAATAAAACATATTTGCGAATTATTTGAAGCTTTTCGAGATAGTTCACTTCTACAATACTTGGTATCGTTGAAATGCTTAGAATGTCAATTAACGATTGGCGAAGTTTCCGGTTTAAACGGGATACGGTGAACTGAGCCGTTTTTGTATCCCATTCGATTTTTAATGGAAAACGAATTACTAAAATTACTTTTATCACCATTATTTAAATTTTCGTCGTTGCACACAATATTTTGGACCGAACTCGATATTTCTTGAGGACGCCACATTGTAAATATTTAATTTTTAACTAAAAATATAATTGCTAACAAATATGTATGCTTTCCCTCAGAAAAACACTACGCACTTTCTTGATGTTACACTACCGACTAAAGTGTAAACATCGGCTGTAAAATAACCCTTCCAAATATAGTTATAGTTCAGTCAAAGAAGAGAACAATAATAAATTATTTGAAATGAGACTAGATATAAGGTAGTGTTAATTGTCTGGTTGTCACATTATTTGTTCTTTCATTTCTTTGTCTCCAAAAATTTGTAAGCTGCTTTTAAACTGTGACCACCTATGTATATTAACTGAAACCCAAAGGATTTATTGTGCTCTGGGACCACCTAACGTAAGCAAGTGGACGAGCGAGCGAGCGTAGCGAAGGAAGAGAAGCTGATAATTAAGGGGAATCTATCGGCAGCGATTTGACAAAATATCGAAGTATTTTTGGCAAAGAATTTTGAGGTAATGGATGTATTGAAAATTAAGAAAAAAATATATCATGTAGATTAATGTTGAACTTAGAGTTCTCATCGAATAAAAACTTTGAAATGCTAACCAAATTTTGTGAAAAAAATACGAATCATGAAGTAATTACACATATTAAGCAAAGTTTGAGCCCTTGTAAAGAATTAAATATGGATTAAATGGAAAAACTAATTGATAAGAAGTCTAATTTGAAGCTTTATGAATACTATATAAAAATCTCAGAATCCTCAAATTACTTATGACCGTACAATTCCTTATTGAAATTCGGTTGCTACCACTAAAATATCGGATAAAAATCCATCTCTCGCTTTTCTATCCTTCTATGACTGATATTGTCTCTCTGCTTCGGTAGTCGCGTGCCGTTCCATTGTTGATACAACGCTCGCCGGTCTCGGCGGTCTCCCAGTTCAGTACTGACGAAGCTTATAACGTACGTGAACCAAAATCCGCTTGGCTACCTACATGTTGCGGAGCTTTCATATTTCTAATAAAATTTTCGTTATGTGAACTTAAACGTGAGGACGTAGGGAAACAAAAAAATATACAAAGCATAATTGTGCAAGGTCGAATTTGGTAGATGCCCCTTAAGGAGTGCTATAACGTTCCCTGCATTTGACACACAACTGTTTTTCGCCCACCGAATAAAAAAAATAGGAAAATATAACAAAAAACTTTGACATACACTGACGTTCAATTGAAAAGTTCATTTGAAACGTAAAAGTAATCAAGCGACAGATGGTGAAAAACTTCCAAAATCGTGGCATTATGAATTTTCCGCCCTATCTTCTTGCAGGTATGCCAACCCCGTTCAACTTGGAAGTGTAATTAAATATCCTTCGTTGTATATAGCCAGAGAAGTAGTTGTTGCTTTTTAGTAGTTAGGGAGGGGAATAGGGGATTTTTCGGGAATACTCGAGCGTGGCAGTTGAAGATATGAGAGATATCTAAGACCTAATAGAACAACTTTGGAAAGTATTAGCTCTATATGTAGTGACGCGCGCCTAGGATAGACGATCAGATTATTAAAAAAATCGAAAGTCTGAAATACTCGAGCGCGTCAGATTAAGATATTGAGGGTTGATTTTAGTGTCTTAAGACTAAATTTAACTAATCTGACGATAAGTCCTTGACGCCGCCGAGTTATAGGGTCGCGCACTTGTAAAACAAAACGCTAATCCGGCATTCTCCAGCGCAAATATTTATTTTGAAGAATATAATCTGAAACTTACTAAATATACAAAATCTGCCGATTTCCGCATGACCGGAAGTATGGAGGAGCCATTTCGTCTTCCGAAAAACGCGTTGCGGTATATAAGTCGTGAACGATACATTCTACAAAAAAAAGTTTAAATAAAAAAAAGTTAATTCTATTTTACACAAGAAAGGTCTCTTTACATTTTTGTCCAAAGTTAAAACTTCTGGACTTAAAGCATCATGAAAACTCAAACTCCCGGTTTTTTGACTATATCTCGAAAACGGAGGGTGTTAAAAAAATTAATATGAAACAACGATGATTAAATTATGTAACTTTTATTATATCTCCAATTTTTTTTTTCCTAAAGCTTCTCGACAATTTTCGTGGACTCGGAAAAAGTTACGCGTATCTGTATACAAAAGTATCATTAACATGTACAGTTTCATTTATTTATATTATTCAATAGCCTGTTGATCCTCAAATTGTTTTTTAAACGTACCGTGAGCAAAACGAAGTGAATAATTGAAGCAAAAAAGAGAAATGTGCCATAAACATGTAATGTTACAGACACTCAGCCACAATATGAAAGTTCCAGTGGAGAAGAAGAACATGAATTGTATTGAGCAAAAATGTGATGTTCATACATAACAATACAATTATAATACAATTTTTATATAATTTCATTTTTTATACAATAAATAATACAATTTGTACTATATTTACGTTGGTTGTATCTATCACTTTATCATTCTTAAATTCCCCGTTTTATGGGGAGAAAAAAAGGAAAAAAAAGAAACAAAAATAGTTATTTGTATACCAAGGACTGAAAGTGCTACTTTGTTGGACGAGTCTGAAAATTGCGAGACGAGCGAAGCGAGGCGAGCAACAGACAGTTCAACAAACTAGTATTTCAGCAGTACAGTACACAACATTTTTTAGGCGACGCATAAGATCCGAAACTTTTTCAATTACACTGGGGAAAGAAAATAAATAATAGAGAACTATAAACATTTTATTTATTGAACAATATAATGTACTTAATGATATTTGCAATGTCAATATTAATTTAATAATTATTTGCAAAAAGTAATGTTGATTGTACCTCTAGGGCAATTATTAATATTTATTGGATTGGATGCAAATGGAATATGTATATCAGAGCGTCCCGAAAGTGTTATGCAGTACGGAACTGTCACTTCCACTACATGGAACACTCAAAACGCAACTTTCGGTATGTAAATGAATACAGAACGAGCAACTTTCAGATGGCGTCGTGTAAAAAAACTTTTTCGGTCAGATTATGAGAACCCACCAATATTTTTGTCAGATTAAGAAAATATGCTTTCAGGATACCGAGATACACCTCCCCTATGAAAATCTGACGCGCTCGAGTACTTTTTTTGCATTTTCAAAAATTTGATAGGTCTCGACGGCGCCCGAGAATGTCGCCATTTAGCGACCTCGCCTCCCTATCTATAGTGAACGTCTCTTTGAAAACTAATTTTCAAATTTGTAAAACGTTATAATGTGTGTGTGTGTGTGTGTTTTGGGGTGACATTCACTGAGACCTAAAAGATCTATTGTGCCCCCTTACTTCTACTCAGTTTCTGAGGAGAGTCTCAGAAACTAGTAGTTCCTTTAGTCCTATTTCCCGGAGGAATTTTAGGATGTCTGCAGGCTTCAACTTAGGCAAATGTTCCTCTTCTATCCAGTAATCTCCTAGGTGCTGTGCTCTAGGATTCTGAAGTATGTGGATGGAGGTTTCTTCTTCCATTCCACAAAATCTGCATTCTTCTTCCTTCACTATTTAGAGCTTTTTTAGGTGCTTATTCAGGCGACAATGTCCCGTTAGGATCCCTGTTAAAACTCTTAGCGCAGTTTTACTTTTACTTATGCATTCTTTTGATCTCAACAGGTTGTCGTCACCCAGAAGAGTCCTTGATTGTATAAGCCCTACTAGATCTTTCCAATGGTCAGATCTTCTCTTTTTCTCGGCTTCACTTATTTCTTCCAATATTACATTGGGGTTGATTCCGCAAAAGGGTTCAGGCCCCAGAAAGGTATTTCAGTCCCCCTATTTGCTAGTTCATCTGCTATTTCATTTCTTTCTATTCCAGTGTGTCCTGGAATCCATAGTAAGGTGACTATGTTGTTCTCGCCTCGTTCATTGAGTTTGTCTAGGCATTCCCACACCATTTTGGAACTGATTACACAAGAGCTCAGTGCCTTAATGGCTGCTTGACTATCCGACATTATGATAATCCTTTGTCTTCTGTATCCTTCATCAATATTGAACTGGGCGCACTTTCTTATGGCGTGGATTTCCGTTTGAAAGATACTTGGGGTTTTTCCCAAGCTTTCAGAGTGTTTGGTTCCTGGCCCGAACACTCCTATCCCAGCTCCTTCTATTACTTTTGAGCCATCTGTGTACCATTGAATGGCATTCTTTCCAAGTCTGGTAATGGTATTTGGATCCCATTCCTTCTTGTTGCTCATTTCCGTAACGAATTTATTTGAAAAGTTATACTTTTTCATCATACCGTCTTGTGGCATGTCCCAGGTTGTCTGATTTCTAAGAAGTGAGGAGGTGGTTTTTTTTATAATTCCCTCTCTACTTAGTCTGTATCTTGTGTTCTTTCTGCAACACTTTCCACCACCATATGTAGAGGGGTGAGGTTGAGAATCACTTCCATGGCTGCCGTTGGGCATATTCTCATTGCTCCTGTAATGTATATACAGGCTAGTCTTTGAATTTTGGAGAGGTTTTCTATCGTCGTCAATAGGCTAGTTCTACTACTTCACGCAATGGCTCCATAAGTGATGATTGGTCTCACTATGGCAGTGTACATCCAGCTTAGGATTTCTGGGTTACAGCCCCAGTTTCTTCCCCCCAGATTCCTGCACACCATTATAGCCATTTTTGCCTTGCATGTAATCTTCTTTTCGAGTTTGTTCCACAGGAGTTTACTGTCTAGAGTTAAACTTAGATACTGGACTTCTTGTCTCCATTCAATCTCGTTCCCATCAAGTTTTATGGTTTTGAGGTTGAGTTTTCTTTTCTTAGTGAAGGCTACCGGGATGGTTTTAGTGGGGCTGATGCTAAGTCCCACTTGCCTACACCAGCTATTTGTATAGTTCAGACCCTTTTGTACAATATCGCAAAGGGTGTTTTCGAATTTCCCCCTGGCTGTTATGACAATATCGTCGGAATATCCTTAGCAGGATATTTCGAGATCCGTCAAACCACACTGGAGTTCGTCAACCGTCAGACTCCACATTAATGGGGATGCTACTCCTCCCTGTGGGCATCCTCTGGTAGTGCAGATGGAGACAATGTCTTTGCTCGTCCTCGTCTCTGCTATTCTTGTGGTGAGCAGTTCCGACATCCATTTGGATGTTGTGCTGTCTACACCTCTTCTGTTCAATGCTCTTCTGACTGCCTCATGTGGAGTATTGTCAAAAGCTCCTTCTATGTCCAAAAATGCACATACTACAGTTTCTTGGTTGTCTAGAGCGAGGTATATCCTCCGCAGTTGTACCAGTGCAGTCTCCGTAGATCTGCCTGCCCGGTAAGCATGCTGACATGGGTGGAGAGGTAGTCTCTCTAGGATTTCCGTTCTAATATGGTTATCAATAGCCCTTTCCATCGTTTTGAGTACAAACGATGTTAGACTTATTGGTCTAAAGGATTTGGGGTTTGTTGTGTTTCTTTTTCCAGTTTTTGGAATGAAGGTTAC
Organism: Galerucella calmariensis; assembly: GCA_910591675.1. Classification (NCBI taxonomy): domain Eukaryota; kingdom Metazoa; phylum Arthropoda; class Insecta; order Coleoptera; family Chrysomelidae; genus Galerucella; species Galerucella calmariensis. The sequence continues at coordinate 9,080 of CAJUYG010000461.1, forward strand.
TACTGCCCTTCTCCATGCTTCAGATATATAACCCAGTTCTAAGCTGCTTCGACTAATTCTAATCAGATGCGGTAGAATTTCGTCTTGTCCTTTCTGGAGCAATGCTGGGAAAATTCCATCTGCTCCTGGTGCCTTGAAAGGTGAAAAGGTGTTCATGGCCCATTTCAACCTATCGTTACTACAAATTTGTTCGGCCATTGTAATACCTTCTCTTGAAGGCCTATTGTGAACTTCGGGAGGATTATCTTTCCTATTTGGGGTACTCCCTGGAAAATGAGTTTCTAGTAAGAGTCGAACTCTTTCCCTCTCATTTTCGGTATATTCACCATCTGGCTTCCTCAAAGCCATATCTGTGTTGACCCTACTTTTCGCCATAACTTTGTAAAGTCTTGCCGCAACAGGTGTTGTGTTTATATCTTCACAGAATTTTCTGAAGCTATTTCTTTTAGCTTTTCTAATTTCCTTGTAGTAGGTGTTTCTCACCTCGGTGTATCTCTGCCAGTCTCCGGTGAGTTGTGCTTTATTAAAAAGGTCCCGGGTTTAAGATCTTAGTTCTGACAGATGTTTGTTTCACCAGGGTGCATCTTTGTTGCTTCGTTGTTTTTGAAGAGGGCAGCTCGATTCAAACGCATCGATTATTGCCCTGTTCAGATCCTCTAGCTCATTTTCCAGGTCAAGATAGTGCTTAGCCCTTCCTTTTCTCTGGATATGTGCTAGATTTCTTTTCAGACAGGTGTTATAGTTGTCCCAGTCTGTTTTTCTTGGTATTCTCCTGAGGCTTACCTCAGGTATGCCTAGTTCTAACTTGAATGTTATGATACTATGATAGGAGAGAGATGGTTCACCCGATACTCAATCTTTTACTATATGTTTTAGATCCTGTGTTGCCGGTGTGACATCTAAAACTTCTTGCCTTACCCTTGTTACAAATGTGGGGGTATTCCCTACATTGTGGATATTAAGGTTTTTATTAAGGATATATTCTAAAAGTTGCTCACCTCTTTTGTTGGTGTTGGTATTGCCCCAAACGGTGTTGTGTGCGTTGGCATCACATGCTAGAAGTAGAGGTAGTCTCTTTTCTTCACAGTACTTCACCAGCTTTTGTACCTCTGGGGGTGGTGCAGCGACCCATCTCCCTCAAAGTAGCATGATGCTATCACTATTTCTTTGCCCTCCTTCTTGTGTTCGAGGTATGCTCGAACTGGAACGAGGTCTCGAGTCATGTATTCCGAAAGACAAAAATAGTTAATATTGTTCCTTATCATAATAAATGTTCTTGGTGTATCACTACCAGTGTGATATACTATTTTAGCATCTTTACATGCTACTGAGAAGGAACAGCTACTCGGCCCCCCACCAACGACCAGGTCTCACAGCTCCTTGGGGGAGAAGACGTTATAATAGTATTAACATCTACATTTTTATCAATTATTGCTTGTAGAAGACGTTATAATAGTATTAACATCTACATTTTTATCAATTATTGCTTGTATGTATATGAGTTTGTATATAAATACCGAAACTCTCAACTACCGTTCGATAAACATTAATCTCATTTCTGAGGTTCAGTTATACTTATTGTTATTATGCTATTATCAGAAAACTGTTTATCTTCTTCCAGTAATAACTTTTGCAAATAGGTACATATTTAAATATTTAACATCTAGGTGTAATGTGAAATAGTTAACAGAGTTGTTTTGACCTTCTTTTATTCACCAACAATAGGCAACAGTAGTTTCGGATGATAATAATAATAATAGGTATTTTTTTAGCAAGTATTTGTAGCGATCCATCCAGAATGTAATCCAACTGCCTGTGGTAATTCATTATAAATGAATAGTTATTTTTGCTTTTAGAAAAAAAGTCTCATATAAAAGTTGTTTGGTTACAGTTGAATTTGGTCAATATGCTATCACAAGTTCAGAAGCGTTTTAATTTAAGGGTATACAAAAAATAGTACTTTGTTTTATGGGAGAACCTGTTTATTTTCAAATTTTTGGAATGGTCTTTTTTTTCTGTTGTTACCCCTACCTTGTACCGTTTTTGAGTTGCTGAAAATCTTATTTTAGTAGATAGATACTAGAGAAGATAACATTGTTGAAGTAAGCTATGAAAATGACAACTAATATATTTGATAATTCACATTTTTCTGATAAGGTGATTGAAATGGTTTACAGTGAGGAAGAAAAAATTTAAATTTTCACCTGTTTCATAGAAAATAACAAAAATGAGCGTGAAACACAAAGTGCACATAGGGTGTTGTACATCCAAATCGTCAACCACCAGTAGAAAATGCTTTTAAAAATGTTTAACAAATAATGGGGAATAATAACATAATAAGTTTTAGCACAAAAAACGTGTAGTTCAAGCAGACCAGGAATAACAGCTAGATATATTGCTTCATTTCGAAGGTAAACTCATCGATTAAAAGTATGAGATCCGCCAAAATAAACAGTAGCGAAATCGAGGATGCTGTGGAGTCGGTTATAAAATATGTATCTGTCACAATTTAATTAATTCTCATTATTTGACATATTAATAATACGCTGCAGTTAAAGTTGATTTAAAAATGGTCCTAATAGTGGAAGAAAGAGTTGACCATGTCCAAAACTACTGGTATAAGAAGCTAGACAGTCTGCATGAAGTGCGATTATCCCCATTCTCTCATATGAATTGAGGTGTGGGGACTCAGAATTACCAAAGTGCTGAACAAGAGGGTGTTCAGAACAACCCAGGCAATCTGCTTAAGAGCCATGCTCGGCACTTACAGGACAACGCCAGGCGAAACGTTATGCGTGCTTGCGCAGTTACCGCCGCTCCATCTACACCTCCAATTTTTGGAGGCAATAATTTCCCTAAAGAAGACGGGCAACGCGTATCTGCTGTGGACAAGGATTATCACGGAAGATCTAAGATACTGGACGGTAGTTAAACTCGAAGCAAACAGGATCCTACTAAGCAAATGGCAAGAGGAATGGGATCATTCAGACAAGGGGAGCTACGTGTACGAACTGATTCCAAACATAAGTGACTGGCTCGATAATTGTCAAGAAAGCCTAAAGCGGGAAACTACGCTGCTACTTAGCAGCCACGGAAATCTTGGTGTACACCTCCTCCGCATAGGGAAAGGGGCTTCAGTATGCGGACAATTCGATCAAGTAGATAGTCCAAACCATAGAATTATGGCATGTCAAAACTTTTATGAACAACGCGTATGTTGATGCTAATATGTATAATTATCCTATGAAGGTTTGTACGAGGCAGCTGCTAGATGCAGGCAGCCAGGGGTTAATTATAGGGACCCTGAAGAAGGAGGTGCTCCTTGGACAACCAGGTAGCACATTATTCCTTCCTACGCACACAAATTGTATGTCATCTCGTTAGTTTATAGATATGTATTAGCTAAATAAAGTGGGCTCCTTCCATTCCTTTCCTTTTCTGAAAGTGACTGGTCATGCTAGGCCAGGGGTGTGTGGTGGGAACTTTCCTTCCCTTCCTTTTTTTTTATTAGTCTGCATGAAGTAATGGCAACACATTTTGCAACATCACATCATGGTGTATCACCATTTCCGACACAGGGTTCTACACACTTTCCAAACCCCATCAAACTCTCGATCCTACGCAGTTTATAGACCCATAACCTGCCGCAACTATAAATAAAATATTAACGTCTTGCATTACTTACCGTAACAAAATCCTGTCGGAAGAACAGAAAGGGTGCAGACGAGATCACCAAGGCTGCAAAGAACCACTTATCATTGATTCAGTAACTCTAAAACAGTCGCAACAGGAAAAGCGCAACATCCACACGGCTTTCGTAGAATACAGGAAAGCATTTGATAACGTTCCACACTGCTGGCTTGTTAAAGTTTTGCAAATTTACAAAGTACATCTTACTCTTGTCACTTTTCTTGAATCACCGATGAAGCACCTGCGAACAAACCTTCATTTACAAATGAATGGCCAATATCTCGGAACTGATGATATTTCTATCCGTAGTGGGATCTTCCCTCTTAGTCCTCTTTGGTTTTGTTTGGCAATGCCCAATCTCCAATCTACTCAACGATACGGATTACGGCTATAAACATAAAGCCAACAGGAGCACTAGCTGCACTGTTTCCCACTTTTTATATATGGATGACATCAAAATATACGCATCAAACCCTACAAGCAACAAGCTTGAGAAAGTTCTCATAAAATTTTTGAGCATTTATCAATATCCGAGGGTTATTCGGATAGAACATTTTTTGCTAATTATAGAAAAAATACAGAGATGAAACATTTCGAAATATTAAGTATTTGAAATTTCAAAATCGAAATAAATCAATAAGTGTCCATTGCAACGTGAAAATAGCCCATGGTCTGTTTTCAGTGTAATGTTGACATGATTGGGTGATATTGATAAAAATGAGGAAATTTGATTGGTTCTAGGAAATGTCAAAGAATTTTCAATCATATTAGTTGTCATTTTCATAGCTCACTTTTATAATGTTATCTTGTTCATATTTACAGCAACTACTAAAACTGAGATTTTCAATATTTGATAACTTTAAACCGGATCAAGGTAGGAGTAAAATCTTAAATATTAAAAAAAAGACCATTCTGAAAATGTACAAAGTATTTATAACCCCGTACATTATCACCGTGTAATACACTAAACAAATTCAAACTTCTGGTAAATCAAGATTGAAGTTTTTGGTTCACCAGGAAAGTCTTGGAACCCAATCGCATATTCTTTATTTCAGACAAGCTCCATATTATTTGGGAATTTAAACTTATGTTCGAGAAAGAAATTTGAAACCTGAAATGCAGTAATCGGATGACAAATGGAGAAATATTGTGACAAATGGGGAAAGAAAGATATTTGTTGAAAATAGTTATATTTTGGAAGAAGATACCCGAAATAATTTTCAAGGTTTTCGATATCTGTACTTTGGAATTTGGATATTTTTATACTAAAAAAATGCAGTGTAATGTATCAATGACCGGATTTATCATTTATTGAAAGCTACCTTTTGATAAGATGGATTATACAATTAGGCTGATTATAAAGAACATCTCCATTAATCCTCCATTTTTTTCTAAAAATATACTAGTTCAATAATACGGATACGCTGCTGATAAAATTGCGAAATTGATAAAATATGTGTGGCGCCGAGAAATTCAAATATTCACTTCCAAAAATACATCGTTTCATTTATTTATTTCTTACAAAGTTCTGGTTGGAGCTCTGTCATATATCACACGTCACTCATCTTACAAGATATTCCGGAAATTTTATCAGCTAGACACTTGGTTCGTTAATGTTATTTTTTTTTAATATCTTAAGCCTAAAATTGTTATCATGACATTTCTGTTGCTTCCTTACCGTTCTCTGTTTTGATAAATACTGTTGCCAGCTCTGTTCATTTGAGATTTAATATGCCACTCTTGATTCTGGAGTGTTCTCCCAGTAGGAGAGCAATCAGCTAATTTTCCTATCAATCTATTTTCTGCTTCTCGTGGCTTCCTACTAACCTCGTGGACATTGAAGAGCTGGAGTTTGTAGATTTTTTCAAAACATGGTTTCCATCTGTTATTATTTGGAGGCAAAACCCTATTTATTGCAGCAAAGAAATTGTATGGTTATTTGAGGATTCACCCGCTGCCTTGTTTGGCGGATATTGAAGTAGGAATTTTTTTTTAATAATTTTCAGTTCAAACTGGAAAATCATCTTGAAAGGTTTTCATGATAAGTATGATGAACAATAATAATTTCACTTTCAATTTCTATAATTATCCAATCAATTAATAATTGTAATAACCTACCTACATTATATAGTTAAACTACTTGAACTTTTGTCACTATTGATAGTTATTGTTAATTTTGAAATCAATTATGTTGACTTTAATTGTAACATTTTGTGTATTAATATGTCAGATGTTGATCACACATTATTGGGTGAAATTATGACGTGATCGTAAGAAGAATACTGTACATTACTCGTGCGAAAGTGATTTTTCACTCTCGTGTGATTGTCGCACTCGGCTCATGCCTCGTGCTACAATATTTCCCACTCGTGTGAAAAATGTCACTTTCCGCACACGTTATGTAATATACTAATTTGTCAAAAGTGACAGAATTTTGAAATATTGATAATTTTTGATAAAGTGATAAGCGATGGTCACATGTAAATTAAATAATACGTACCTATAAGAGAAGAAAATCAACCAATGGAAAGATATGGAGCGATATAACAATTTATTGGTTGCTCTAAGAAAAAACTAAGAATACTAGGCAACAATTATTTAGAAGAAAAATAAGAATTTTCTTTGGAAGAAAAGTCGGAGATATTTATAAAAAAAGTCAAAAATTGAAATATTTCAAAATTGAGAGAGAATAGTAGAAATTATATGTACAAAGAAGTGATTTGCGTGAACAAATCGATGACATTTAGTAAATTTTAAACGTTAATTGGAATAAAAAAAATCCAGAAGCGCTGATACGAGCCTGCTCAGTTTCGAATGGCAATTTGGAAGATTTTATTTAATTTGGTTGGATGGTGAAGAATTTCGGAAGTGTGCAATTGAAGCATTTTGTTGAAACAAAAAATTTTTGGACTAGCAAGAATTCACATTTATATTTTTTTTTCAAAATTTAAAAAAATTACATTTCACATTCATTTATTCATTCATGTATATCTGTTTTCTTTTGTATGAACCTTCGGTTCTGGTCGATTTCGCGACCCTCGGAATTTTATGTTAATTTTAGATTTGTTTGAAAGCTTACTTTAAATAAAGCAGATTAGAACAAAAATTTCGCTGGATCATCCAGTAATTACATCAAAAATCACGATTTCAGTTCAAAAAATTGTACTATTTCACGATAAATATTTTCACTTTAAAAAGTGAAGGTTATTATCTTGAACTAAATGTCAGTCTGTTTCACTCAAAAAACCGGAAGAAAATACTTAAATTCTGCCAATTTTTAGAAATATTCGTAAGCATAAATATTTTCGTTTGACACTTGAGCTTATAAAATACACACTAAAATCTTATGTCAGAGCTTATGTCTAGATATCCTATGTTCACAACTTAGGATCAGGTGACACTTCCTAACGGCGTTGTCAAATGGTCTTAATTGCATTTATAATCATGAAACTTTATATAATAGTTAGGTTAACAATTTTTTCTTATTCTCTTGCTCCGTATTTAATGATATTTTAGTTACACTTTGATCTGTGTCAGTTGGTCGGGAAGCGGTATGTGTTGAATTATGATAAATTTTTTTTTGCTATAGTAGAACTCCCATGAAGTCAGTCAATTTGAGGTGAAGAGTTGTATTGCCTTCCCCTTCTCAAAAAAGTGTCTAATCATTATTTGTATTCTACATGAAAGCGCGCCGGGTCGACGTTTGCGAAACGACGAACCGGCGCGCTCGTTTCGCTCGCGATATAGTTGAAATAATACCCTTCTTGGTGTGCGTCATCGATTGTTAATGTCTTTCTAACACATTATTATTATTTTGCATAGCCTTTCCGAATTTGGCTAAATACAATACTGATGATCTTATTTATCAAATTTAAGGTTAGCTATATGTCAAAATAGCATATAAAATAAACGACATGCCGAAAACCCGGATATACGTCACAATCGATGACGCACACCAAGAAGGGTATTATTTTAACTATATCAATCAATCCAGATCTTCGAATTAGAAAATTCATTGATAAGCATACTGACTTCCCCTCCTTGGAAAACATCATATGGAATAAAAATCATTTTATATTCATGTCTATCTATATACATGTTTATTCCCTTCCTCTATTCGGAAAAGTGGCTAATAATTTGTATTCCACCTGAATGAGGTTTTTCGATCCTTTTATAAAAACTATATTTTTCCATTTATTCAAGTAAACATTTGTCGAATGTGAAATAATTGCAATATAAATATAAAATATGACTAAAATTGAATAGAACAATCCACTGGAACTGTGTTCTTGCGATTATTTTAAAAACCTTTCTTTTTTATTATCAGCAATACCTACTTATCGGAACATTTGACGTTAATTTTCAACTAAAAATCACAAAAGTATACATAATTCTTTATTTTTACTCTAACGTCATAAAATATACGTACCAAGTTAGTATCTGTGGAACATACAATATTATGTCTAAAAAGTTCATTTTCAATACATACATTTTAGATCATAAAGATAGTAAGTACATCGGTTTTATATGAGAAAAGATAAATCTAAAATCTTGGTGTTATTTCCAAGCCGTAACGAGCTACGGAAATGAAAGCTGGCAACATTGCCCATTCACCGCTCCTTCTTAAACTTGTGACCATCCGATATCAAGACAAAATTGCCAAAAATTGTCAAATATTTAAAAAAAATGACGGATTTTTGGTACTTTTAATTGCGATTTTCTCTTTCATAAGTGAATAATCCAGGAATTTTTTCATTTAAACGTTCTATAGCATTAGGACTTTCTATTAAAAAAAATCGTTGCAAAATCCGAGGGTTGCGAACCTTACCGGACCCGAACCTTCTCCTGTAAAAGAAAATGTATAACAGAATAGATTAAAATAATTAAAATTATTTTTATTTATATGTGGTGGTAAAATATAAATAATATTTTGAAATCATTACAATATATGTAATAAATACAAATATGTTATTATTATGATTCCAAGTATATACTTGTTCAGCACTTGTTAGTAATGTTCACCTATCCCGAGCCTGTTTAAACGCAAATGGGATTAGGCTCGGAAGTCACATATTTAAAAATTTACGGACAGTGTGACAGGTATTTAAAAGGGCAGCCTTCTGCAGATCGAAGTATGTATTTTTGTGAAGACCTAGTTATTTTAATAATTATTATAATTATTTTCTCAAGTTTCCACTTGCTCAGCACTTGCTGGTAATGTTCCCCTATCCCGAGCGTGTGTAAACGCAAATGGGATTAGGCTCGGAAGACACATATTTAGAAATTTACGGACAGTGTGACAGGTATTTGAAATGGCAGCCTTCTGCAGATCGATGTATGTATTTTTGTGAAGACCTAGTTTGGTAAGGCTATCTTGTAGAGTTTTGGGAATGAGTCCCGTAGATGAAACGACGATCTATTTTCTCTGCATGCCACATCTGTCCTACCTCAATTGCAAGATCGGTGTATTTTGCAATTTTCTCGTTGTATTTTCTAGAATATTGTTATTATTGGGTTCAGCAACATCCACCAGAAGAACCGAGTTAGCTTTTTTATCCACAACTACAATATCAGGCCGGTTATTCGTCACCCGTCTATCGGTGATAATTGACCTATCGTACTATAGTCTAAAATCGGCATTCTCCAAGACCGAATGCGGATGGTACTTGTATTAAGGGGTGTAGGTGTTAAGTAATCCAAATTTGTTGGCCAATTTCTGATGGATGATGTTGCAAAGTTGATTGTGCCTGCGTAGGTAATCAATGTTAGCTAAGGCTGAACATCCCGACGTAATGTGTTGTATCGTCTCTGCTGTCTGTTGACTCCTTCTGCACTTGTCCGAAGCGATGTTTGGATCTCTTATGACAAATTTCTTGTAATTGTTGGTATTAATTACTTGGTCTTGAATTGCCATCTGATGTTTCTGGAAATAATGTTCCATCATATAGCCACTTATTTGATGCTTCTTTGTCGATATGAGGTTGATTGAGGTCGTGATGATGTCGACCATGAAGCGCTTTCTGGGCCCATTCCACCTGTTTGTCAGAGTCTGTAACGATTTCAAGAATCATATCAGGGCTTACAATATTTAAGGGGGAATAGTTTTTATCTGCTTTTGCGACCATCAAATGTTTGAGCTTTGGCAATGAAGAATTCTTGGAATTTAGATATTTGTTTGTTATGTAAATTAACTATGTCCACTAGACCTCTCTCTTCCTCTCTTCTTCGTAGTGTTGTCCTGATAACTGATGATGTCGGATGGTGACATTTGTGTTTGGTCATTATCGTAAGGGTTGTTCTTTGAATATTCTCCAGTTCTGTTTTTGTCCACTTCAGAATTCCAAATGAGTATGTCAGGATTGGTATGGCGTAGGTGTTAATTGCTAGATTTTCTGCGTTCAACTGGGATTTCAATGAACTAGCTACCCTTCGAGTGAACTGGCTCCTAATTTTGTATTCTACTTGCTTTTGGTCTAGTAGCTGAGCTTGCTAAAATCCTAGATATTTGTAGATATCACCATTTTGCATGGGAGTTATAATATTCCCATTGGGTAGTAACACATCACCGTTAACAATTTTACCCTTTTCGTTGTTCAAGGTTTTGCACTTGTCTAATCCAAATCCCATTTGTATATCACTGGGGAATTTTTCAGTGATATTAAGTAAATGTTGAACTTGACGCTGGTTTGATGCGTATATTTTGATGTCATCCATATATAAAAGGAACAACAGTGCAGCTAGTGTTCCTGTTGGCTTCAAGTTTATAGCCGAAATCCGTATCGCTAAGTAGATGGGAGAGTGGGTTCATTGCCAAACAAAACCAAAGTGGACTAAGGGAATCACCCTGGAAGATCCCCCTACGGACAGAAATTTCATCAGTTTGGAGGTATTGGCCATTTATTTGTAAATGAAGGTTCGTTCGCCAGTGCTTCATTGATGATTTAAGAAAAGTAACAAGAGTGGGATGTACTTTGTAAATTTGCAAAACTTCAACAAGCCAGGAATGTGGAACGCTATCAAACGCTTTTCTGTAATCTACGAAAGCCGTGTGGATGTTGCGCTTTTTCTTTTGCGCCTGTTTTATCACTGTATCACTGAATCAATGATAAGTTGTTCTATGCATCCTTAGTGATCTTGTCTGCATCCTTTCCGTTCTTCCGACAGGATGTTGTTTTGGTCCACATGTCTGTAAATACGGTTAGTAATGCAAGCCGTTAATATTTTATATATAGTTTGAAGGCAGGTTATGGACCTATACTGCGAAGGATCGTGAGTTTGATGCGTTTTGGGAAGCAAGTGGGTCGAACCTAGTGTCAGAAATGGTGGTGTATCTTTTGGATGTTGCAAAATGTGTGAAAATATGTTGCCATTGCTCCATGCAGACTGTCAAACTTCTAATACCAAAAGTTTTGGACATGGTCAACTCCTGGTGTCTTCCAATTACTGGTACTTTTTATAGCTTCGGTTACCTCGCTTGTTGTCAAGTTAACGAAAGGCATTGATTCAATATTAACTTTTTCCTCCTCAGTTCTTATCCAGTGAGCGTTGGATTTATGTTCGACAGGCTTCGACCATAATGAAGACCAGTATTCCGTCAGCTCATCATTATTTGGAAGAATTTGGTTGTAATTGTTTACTGTACCGCTTAGTTGCCTGTAAAATAACTTCTGATTGTTATTGAATAAGTAATTTTGTTGTTTTCTTTTCGTGCACTTGACATATTCTGACAAACGTTTGGATTTTGCCTTTAACCTTTTCCTGAGTAAATCTATATATTCACATACATGTTGTTTATGTTGTGGGTGACTTGTATAAGTTTTGATTTTCCGATAGATCTTTCCCACCCTGTTTGTTAAGCGCCTAAACGGTTTCAAGTTGTTTTTAAACTCTGTTAACTACCCCAATCCCTTTCTGATGTCATCAATGGAACTTTCCAGCCTGCGTTGCCACCAGGGCTTGAGCTGTTTGTAGTTCTTACTCCGAATGTCCTTAGGGAAGTGGATTTGTTGATTATGAATTCGAAGCACTGCCACCGCTCCACAATAGATGAGAGTATGGAGTTGTTCTAGTGCTTCGCAGTCTCTAGCATGGTTCTGCAATATTATTATTATTATCATCATTCCAAGTGTACACTTGCTTAGCACTTGCTGGTAATGTTCACCTATCCCGAGCGTGTGTAAACGCAAATTATTATTATTACTATTATTATAACTATTATTATTAGCCCTGAATATATTTTTCACATTTAATATCAGTATAACTATGCAATTATATGAAACCAAGGAAAACTATATTTGCTGATTTTCACAATGGTTACTTTAGAAGACAGTTTAATAGATCAGAGCTCCCTAGATTTATCTGTTGATTGACGGCTTTATATTGTGAGTTTCTTAAGTACATTCTAATTTCTAATTCTTCAAGGAAATCTAGCTCTTTTTCCTTATCACAAATATGTAGTACTTCCAGTTTTTTGTTAGGTATTACCTAATGTCAAGTAGATGTTTTGCTTAATGGCAAAATTATATCCAGGATTTCCCTATAGGGCTACTAAAAGGTACCTTAGATTTATTATAATATTATTTATATTTGTAATAGGCAATTACAAGATAGGTCACATCAAAAGTATCTTCTGTCATTCTGATGATGATATATGTCAATATCGAAATAATTATCAATAAGTATCTCAGAATTTTCATGATTTTTTCATTAAATGGTGGACTTCTCAACTGTATACATTGAGAAATTTCCAGTTTACATTTCCAGCCTAAACTGTAGTGAAGGTGGATTCATGCAAGAGAAAATTAAAACTAAGATTAATTTAAAACTAAAACTAAGAAGATAAAACCATGTTATTTTTCAATTTAAATCCTAATTTCTTGCATGAGCATGTGCGTGTAATGTAGATGTTCATGCAAGAAACTAGGAAATTAAGATTTAAATTGGAAAAAAATAATGGTTTTATTTTGTTAGTTTTAGTTTTAAACTAATCTTAGTTTTAAATTTTTCTTGCATGAATCCACCTTAAATGTGGTAAAATTTCAAGCATAAACTGTAAATTCAATCTCATTTCCAGCTTAAATTGTAAACTTTTACAGCTTAAACTGTGCTTTAACAGAGTAAATATAGTTAACTTTCCAACTCAAACTGCATGTAGTAAATGTGGTTAAATTTCCCGCATAAACTACATTTAGTTAAATTGCCTGTTTTAGCTGTGAATTAGGGAAATTCACATTAAAAAATGAACCAAACTGTAATAAAACTGCTACAAAAAATTTAACTGATGTACATTGCTTAGAGGTACCTACTTATAGTACATTTTTGTTCACTTAGTGATTTCTGCAATTTTTAAACAAATGTATTCCTCGAAGTAGTACAATAAATATTAATTAAAGTTTCCAAATTTTCAGTCAAAACAATCAAATGTCGAATTTTTGAGACGCTTGGCTAGGGTCGGAACATTACCTGTTTCCAACATATCGATACTTTTAAATATCTTCTGTAAGTCAGGTATTTGTAAACATGCTTGGGGAGAGGGGCATAAAATTCAATGGGATTTGACAAAAATAATATTGAAAGTGCCCAATAATAAAAGACGAAAAATCAAAGAAAGTGCTTTAATACAACTAAATGCAGATCAATGTGTAGCTAGTATTTCAGCCGAATGTAGTCAAATTTGGTTACCAATGTTAGAAAGAGAAATTTCCAATAATCAATCACCTGCGTTATCAGGATAGCATCATAAGTTTTTTATCCAGGTTTTCTTATGATTTATCATTGGAATAGTTGTTAATCGATACACACTTCAATACACAAAATCACCAAACTGAGTCATACATATTTTTTGAAAACAAAAATAATCATACACAAAAAAGTAACAACAAACGCGTTTTATTAACAACATCTACAAAATAAGCGAAAAAAGCGCTATCCCAATAAAAACCGTTCCTGGAACGTGCACTTCACTGGATTCCATTTCTAGTAGACTATCATATATTTGGAATGTCATAAAATAAAATATGTATTTCACATTTTACCAGAGATGTGATCTACTATGAATGAACCTTAAAAAAATTTGACAACAAAGTTTTGTAGTATTAAACTTCAAAATATTATTGACTGTCTAGTTGTCATATTTTTTCGTTGTGTCAGATAGGAACCAAAAAATTATTTTATCATCATTTAATCTTGACAAAGGTAGCTGGAACGCTACCGAAACGTCGAAATAAAAAATAAAAAACATTATTGTGGTTTCATTCCCAAAAAATAAGAAAAACAAAAAAATAATAATATCGATACTTTTCGTATTCGGCTTGCTAATATTAAAAATCGTACCTAATTGTTTCATTTTAAATAATTTCCATAATAATTTAATCACATAAAGATTGAATTCGCTCTCTAAAAATAATAAGATAATTTTAGGAAAGTATTATCGAGATTTTTTATTCTACGTTCTCTTATGTACGTATACTTCGTTCCAAGATAATCCGTATGATTTCACATGATTCACTTTAGACCAAAACCCACAGCAGGTAGTCGTTAACCCGATAACAATTAATAACTCAGTATCGTACTCGTTTCTTCTATAATGCCTGATGGTATGATTATTTTACATCTGAAATGTTTGGCTGGTAAAATAATATTTGAGACCAATAATTCAATTTATTTAGTTATTCTATAATTTATTCTCTTTCGGAAGATATATTTCCGAATTTTTATTTTGAATGTATTTTTCACAATAAATGATTGACCACTTTATCTAAGAATATATAAAAAGGGCTTTCATTGATTGTTTTCCTTTAGATTTCATCAGATTTGATGCGGCGGCTAATCGGCATATTCCACTGCGACCTTTTCAGATCTATTGTGGTTCTCTGAATTTAGATTACATTCTCCAGCCCGACTCTCTCTAAGTAGCAAATCGGCTTTGAGACTGAATTTTTCATGTTATTTCTCGGTTTCTTCTCATCCCTAGGCAATCGCTTTGACATAGGAAGTGCTGAGCAGTTTCCTCTTCTAGGTGACGGAATCTGCATGTGGCTTCGTCCATCAACCCCATTAGCTTTGCGTACCTTTGCTTACAGTGCTCTGTTAACATATACTGCTTTGACAGTTTTCCTGTCTTTGCTTCGCCTGTCTCTGTCTAGATGAGATTACCCATCATCCTAGATATTTCTTTGCCTCTCACTCCCCTGTTGCCATATTTATTGTTGACTTTGCGAAAGACTACCAATGGTCTCCAAGTGCGTTTAAGGCACCTATGCATTCCTATACAAGCTTAGAATTGACCTCTATGGAATCAGGTGCCTTCAGTGAACTGTGATGATGGCAACTGAATGAAATGTCCTTTCCTGATGCCGTTCAATTTCTTCAGTGCAATAAATCGCCGTCACTTCCGCTTGGAAAGTTGTGACGTCCTCAGATAGGATTATTGAAATTACTATCCTTTGTTTAATGTGTGGTATTAAAGAGACATGGAATGACCCATGATACTTCAACGAAAGTTTTTGCAGATTTATTGGGAAAATGCGAAACTGATGCCCAATTTCACCAACCATTTCCTAAAGTTAGGTTATAGAGAGTTATTGGAAACACGAATTTACTGCCTTGCAGTGATTGTGATGACCTTAAAACAGACTTAATATTTGGAGTTATTGAAACATGAAACTCTATAATGACATTATATTAAGAAAAAGTAGGTGTCACAGATGTCACAGATGACACAGACCACCTACACATTGTGACACATAAATATGAAACATGAAATAAAGTCGGGATAGTGCACTGCAGTAATCGCGCACAGATAAGGACAAGCACTAACCTTAATAATTTTCCCCTTATTCAAAACATCAAATGCGCATGCGTATATGTCACTATAAGGGCAGCACTATTACGGCTTGACCTTATAAAAGTTCCAATAACTCTCCAATACCCAAATCAGATTCGCGCTAAGAATTACTTGAGAGTGACAATATTGGGTATTTTCTATCATGTTTAGGCGTTTCTTAGCGCATGGTGTAACGTAAATACTATTTTGTCATTCCAAAATCTGATTTAGGTATTACCCAACTTTAGGAAATGGTTGGTGAAATTGGGCATATAGGACAGAGGAAAAAAATAATATCTACATACTGGATCAGAAACAGGTTGGGCTCCAAACGCTTTATCATTGTCACCAAATAATATTAAAGATTCAAGCTTAGATTATCACCTGAGCTCTTACAGTTGTCAGAACCAAACATGAGCCCCGGAAAATATGCGGACTAAAATAAGGTCATCGCAAGCAGCCAATCAAGAGCCAATGTTAACGATTGTCCATTAGTAATTGTTAAATATAATCGAAATAATATGACCGAGTGATTTCATTAACATACATCATTTTATTCATTCTGTATCAGTGTTGTCAATGCGAGGATGATTATCCGATTTTTAGACAATTTCACTAATTTGTTCTTTTTTCTTATTCTTCTGGGAATCAAACCACAATAATGTTTTTTTTTTTATTTTTTATTTCGACGTTTCATTTTTTTTCGTTGTGTCAGATAGGGACCAAAAATTATTTTATTAATTTTATTACTACCTAGTTAATCTTGACAACGGAAGCTGGAACGCTACCGAAACGTCGAAATAAAAAATGAAAAAACATTATTGTGGTTTGATTCCCAAAAGAATAAGAAAATAAGTAATGCCACAAGGAACTTACAGAAGATATTTTCACTAATTTGGATCCAATAGTTTTTCGAATATTTTGTAGAAGGGATGTATAAAATGGCTATTGTCTTTGGGGATTTTCCATATTGTCTGGGGTCGAAGACTTTATTTAGATAACCAATGTGTCCTTCTGGTATTTTTGACAAATTCTGATAATTTGGGTTCGGGTAATTTTCATTTTTTCATCGGCAACACTGGACTATAACCAGTTCATATTTTGTTGCTTTCCATAGAAACTTTACCCTTCTTTTTCATGACAATAACACAGTCATGTAATTTGAAAATATGGACATTTAAGGCAAACGGTAGTTTTAGTTTTGGTCCAATATAATTTTTTTTATTAACATTAGAGTTACATTTTTAGCAAGTTTGACTTTGTTTACATATCTCTTAACAGTTGTGATGTATGGTATCGATATTTGGTTATCGATTCAAAATATCGAATTGTTACTACAAAAATACAACTACAGCGACATGAACACGCCCACCAGGGCTCACGTTTGCTTCAGCCTACTGTACAAGTTTCAATGTAGAAAAAGAATACGTTTGTGTCGTTAAGAATATAGGCCACACAGTACTACGGTTCCCCCATATTATTTCATATTTAACCCTACTATTTATTAAGAATTTATGGGATGTACAATTAAAAAAGTGCCTTACAGGCAAAACTAAATCATTATGAACTGTCTAGAGATAGTTGTTAAATAGCGCGCAACCTGCGCGCTTCAATAAAAAAGTGACAAAAGCAAAGTTTTTGCTTTTGAAAACTTTATATCATTCAAAAATATCATGTCTAGCTTACTTCGTTTTTGAGATAATATGGCGCTGAATGTACGAAAGGACATGTAATTTTGAAAAATCTAAATTTCTCTTTTATACCAAAGGTAGTGATTTAGGTTCCATATGTAGAATGAAGAATTTAATAGATCTGGATGGGTCTTATCTGGCTATATGCTCATAAAAAGCGACACAATTTTAGATGTTTCCTGCTACAAGCCAGGCAAAAATAACGTTTGAGTACTGCTGAAATTTCCACATCACCTTATCGCCATATCTTTCTAATCCGAAAGTAGTAAACTAAGAACGACCCGACTATAGTTACCGAATGAACGATACGGCAGCGCATAAGATACGAACAAACAAAAATTCATTTTTCCATATATAAGATGAAATCAGCGGCAGTTAACGTGTTACTATTTCATATCTTTTTCTATTCTAAGAATCTTTCACACATTCCTTGTATATTTATGAATTGTTTTAAAGTGATAATACTTGAGAAAGATAGAGGGAGAGAGAGAGAAGCTGAATAAACATTGAATCATCGCGTATTTATGTAATTTGTAATAAAATTGTTTTGAAATATTTTATAAGATATCGTTTCCCAGAAAAAGTTATTTCCCAGGAATTAAAAAAAAAGTGGTAAACCATACAGTACCACTGACCCCATTTATAATTCCTATTTTATTGTTACAGAGTGAAGAAACCCGAACTAAGAAAATAAAGGCCAAAGCGGAGTACCAGAGGATGTCGACGTTACCACCTGTAGCCTTCTCAGCGGTACCATCGACCATCCCGGCATGATTTGCGACCTAAAGCATTCTTCTTCGGGCCACTCCCTCCCACCAATCGTATTCGATATACCAGAAGATGGCCAGGACGAGCTCAGAGTGGGGCCAATGTAACTTCAGTCGGTATTGTAGACACCGCAAGTGCAAATACGACGCAAAGATAAGCTTGAAAAGATGCTCAAGTACTGTACTCGATGCTTTTCGGCACGGTGTCGCTTTTTGCGCTCCAAACATTCATTTCTCGACGCGAACCAACCCTTACTAGTGTCGAGTAGCTAGTCGAGTGATGTAAATAAATATTTTTTTCGTGGTACCGCTTGAAAAAAAAAGTATGAGGTGGTGCGTTGTGGTTATTTTGATGGGTACCTTCGCCGTCGAGGCTTGCGGTCCGGGTCGAGGTGCCGGTCGCCGGCAAGGTTCTAAAAAACTTACCCCTTTAGTTTTTAAACAGCACGTACCCAATGTGCCAGAAGTTACGTTAACGGCTAGTGGAGTTGCAGAAGGAAGAATCGGGAGGAACGACAGTAGATTTAATGATTTAGTGCCCAATTATAACGACGATATTGTTTTTAAGGATGAGGAAGGTACGGGTGCTGATAGATTGATGACGCAGGTGAGTTCCTTTTTTTTGATATAATTGATTTTTAAAATATTTTGTAGTTTTTAAAATTCGGTTCCTAATTGATTCAAGAAGATAATTAAATGGACAATAAAATTTGCAAAAATGTTAATATTTCAACTTTAAAATTTGAGAAAAGTTCGTTCAGATGTACACAAACATTTTTGTTATCAAAAATTATTGGAAGGTATCGCAATATAAAATATGTTATAACTTTCCAAGGGATTGGTGGATTTTTACGTTTTTAATGTTTTTAAAAAGATAGTCCTCTAGATTTAAAGATTCAAATTAATTATGTTTCATATTATGCCACTAATATTCGTTAAGAAAACACGAGAATATTCAAAATATACGTTCTAACGCCAAATTAATAATAAAAATTCTCATATTACGTGTAGGTTTACACCAATATCGAGCTCGACTGTAAATATATTTTAAAATTACAATAAACTTTTAGATTCATTTTTATTCCTCGTGTTTTTGCATTTTCTTTTCTTGAAATATTATTTCATGCCATTACTTGCTGTTGCTGGTATAGTCAAATTAAATATTATATATTTTATATTGCACATATCTCAGCTTCTTCAAGCATATTTTTCAAAATTAAAAATCAAAATTTTAGCGATAAAAAAATCTTACTATATTGCTGAAGAAATTTGTGAATATTAATGGAATTTAAGGAGATATATTTCCTAAAATATCAAATTTTTTTCTCATTCAATAATTTTAGTTAGAGTTAAAAATGTCGAGGAGGTTCAACAATCATCGTTTTTCTATAAATTTGATAAGAGTTTCAAATACTGAATTTATTATGCCACATTGTATAATTGATAATAATCTAATTTCTTCTCATACACCTTATGATCTATTATTTACAAAAAAAACCTAACGTAATAAATATTTCTGATTTATGTTGATTATATAATAGATTGTTTTTGTTAGGTGTTCAAAATATGCCAATTACTCAATTACTATAAACAAACAAGATAATATTGATTTGAAAATATTTGTTCTTACCGTGTTGTCAATAAGACATTGTTTCTGAATAACATTCCCCGATTTGTTCTAGTTTCTTTGTTATTTGTGTTAGTTTTTTCTGGGAGCAAATTTAATCAAAATTCATTAGTTCACATACTTTTTGATTTTATTAATTCCTACTTAATTTTCAACACCTTCATATTACAATAACTAAATGTTTTTCTGTCATTGATAATAATCGTTAAATATATTTTTATTGAATTGGTGAACATAATACTTGATACAAACACTCCATAATTCTGTTTATAAACACTTACGTAAAAGGAAATTTCATAAGCAATTATTTATCATTTTTTTTCCACAATAATTAAATCTAATCAGATACTTCATTTTTTATTATTAGAAGCAAAGTAAATTATAATGGTGTCACCAAAACTACCAAAAATTTATAACTCCCTTTATATGTGTTTCCGAATAAAGCTAATCATTACTTCAAATATCAACCCCGTTAATTCAATGTTCTTCGTGGCATATCGCCAGGGAAATAGTTGCTGCTATTTAGTGAACGGTCTTTGTTCTTTGACATCTATAACACGCTTTACAATTTATTTGCAGGAAACTGTGAATAAAGTAGATAATCTTTAAGCTTTTTTAACTTCAACCTTTTTTCTGGTATCATGTTTTAAAATTAAAAGTCGCTGAAGTTGAAAGAAAGACGTAAAACTTTGAAATTGTTACGATCCACTTGTCCCTCCTTTTTAAGTAAGTCAATGAATATACGTGTATACTAATCCTATAGGTAATCTTCCTTCCGTGATTTGGTAACTTTGGAGAGCTGCTGTCTACTCTTCTTATAGCTGATAATCGATTAGATTCTAAAGTATAATGATGGATTCAATGTCTCACATTTTTTTCTAATTTAGTCTTGATAGCTCCAAGCAGCACTTTGAAAAACGGCTATTGTCATAAGCAAGGTCCTTATCCTGTGAACTTGAATGATTGATGCTAGAAATATTATTTTTATTGATACATTAAACGTAATCTATAATCTGGATAAGACTTGTTGCAAATCATCATCGATTATATATTTTTATCGTAACGGCTTGACTGTC
The DNA here is from genome assembly GCA_910591675.1 of Galerucella calmariensis. Classification (NCBI taxonomy): domain Eukaryota; kingdom Metazoa; phylum Arthropoda; class Insecta; order Coleoptera; family Chrysomelidae; genus Galerucella; species Galerucella calmariensis. The sequence continues at coordinate 29,755 of CAJUYG010000461.1, forward strand.
ACATTATCCTAAAATATCCTTATCAGGGTTTAGATCGTAGTAACTTCAATGTTTAGTATTTTTTTATCTATAAAAATGTGTTCTGTAATTCAGGTCAATCTAAAAATGTTTTAACTTGTCTCAATGGTTAATAGTGTTTACATTCATACTTATTAACTAGTGTCGGATTAGCCACGTAGCAAATGCTACTTGGAGTATTTCGACAGCTAAAATATCTTACAACAGAAGAGACTTTGGAAAAAACTTTAAGTATGACGATGAATTAGTGCAGTTTGCTGAGCTGGTGGAAACAAATGTGGCTACTGATAATGAAAGCAAGAAACGGAAGGCGCTGGTACTGCAATTTTATAAACTTACATTAAAAAACACTTTTGTTCCATTTAATACCCTAACTTGAGTACCTGAAGCAAACCGGAGGTCTCTCAACTAAATTCTTGATAGTTTAACGAAAACTGATGCGGATTTGTCGGATATGAGTAAAAGAACGTTGTGGCGCATTATGCATAAAATTATAGAAAAGCTCAAATAATGGAATGGCTGCTGAATAAAGGCATATCACTCAATCACAGCGTTACAAAAGCCTGTCTCCATGGGATTACCAAACAACATAAGTCAAAATATGTGATAGATAGAACTTACGAAAAAAGAGGATGTCAGTGTTTTACGTCCCCCCCTTACCACTCGGAGCTACACCCAATAGAGTTGGTTTGGGCAGAAATTGAACAGTTTATTGGGAGAGCACCGTTTTCCTGTGTGAATTTCTTAATTTTTAGGATAAAATGATGAGAAGAAAAAAGTTCGAGAGGTTTTGAATAGATGGCGCTAGTTATAGTATACCGTTAATGTACTCACTGCTGAGTACAGAAGTAAGTGTCCAGATAGGGTGAGGATGACGGGATTATTAAGAGCACCGTTTTACTGTGTGAATTTCTGTTTTCAAGTCAAAACGATGAGAAGAAACATATGTACAAATTGAAAGATGTAAAGGAATCACCATAGAGAAATATAATATAATAAGAGTTGTCGACCCTGTAGTAACAGTTGGCATCACGTCGATCGAAGCGCACCAGGAAGGGTTGTTGGAACTAATTTTTGAGGGCGGGATATTTAAATTGGTTAGTTTGGATTGTGGGTATGTACATCTCACAATTTATCTAAAAATTGTTTATTATATATAATTATTTCATTACAAAAAATTAAAACTAATTTCATTTTTTCTAATGATAGGATTATAATTAATGAACAATTTCAAGATACATAAATTAGATAAATGAGAAATCAACACTAATTTAGAATTTTTATTAAACTGCACATAATATCATAACAAATAATCTACATCTATTATATTATCATCAATTCATCGAACATTTACATAATTATTAATCACAAAATAACATATTTTTACTAAACTTACATTATATTTAGGAAAGTTAATCCGATATCACATCCAATTGCACATTATTTTAAAATTATTCACAAAAACTGCAAAAATTTAAATAAAAAGGAGTTAGAAAGTAGATTCTCCATTTCTATGAAGACTGGAACAGGTCTAAAACAAAATAAATAAAATGCATTACCTTAAGTTACAATTTGTTAGGTACCTTGAGTTTCTTTAAGGCTATCATTATTGTTAGAAAAATAAGCTTTTGTATCACAGGCAATAGCTACAGTATTTTCAAAAGCTTGGGTATTATTATTATGTTCAACTACTTTTGGTAGTAGTGTATGATCTAAGGATTACAAGGGTAAAACAAATCTAATAAATATTTTGCATAATGAACCTGTGAATGCATTATTATTAAAATTATCTTTACACAACCTTTGATCCTTTGATGTAGAAGGAAATTCTAAAATGTTGTACCACTGTTCACTTTGATTAATATCAGATGGAAATTTGAAAAATGTTTTATTCTTACTACAAATTGCGAAGTGGCCAAAAATATTTACTAAGTAATACAATTTTTTAATATACAACTATGACGTTTTATATTTGGTGATGATATTTTAAAGGTTTACTTACTTTTATTTCCTCAATTAGAACTAAAATCCTTAATAAATTTATAAATAAACTAATTTCAAATCCTACTCACCATTTTGTAGAATAATTATTGACACTTTCACCACAGTATACCAAACTGTGCTTTCACTATGATTTTGACAAGCAGAAGCTAGATTCACACCAGCCAATGTATGATTGATTTTGTATATCTTCGTTTTTAATGACTTAAAAGTTGATATACTAGGATATTTCATAATATTTATCGACATTGAAGGATAAATAGTGAAGTGAAATGTAATTTATAGTATTTTAAACCATTTTATTATATTTCCCTTTTGTAAAAAGTCTTGTAGTTCTCACGACCGAAGCGACTCGATGCGCGGGTCAGTTGCGCAGATACGTTGTGTCTTAGGTATACTGCCTATACTTCAATCCGTCTCTTTTAATTTGTCTATGGGAATTACTGTTAAGTGCAGCTGGACCAAAGAAACGTGCCATAAGTGCATTAGTCACGTTGAAAAAATTGAAAAGGTCATGTGGAATATGGATCATTGGATCATAACGTACAAAATGTAAATGAAAGTGAACGTGAATCCTTTAATTATTAATGTAAATAATCAAGTACAAGTGTCACCGATAACAATGACGGTCAGTAACTTTCTGCTCAGATGGTCTGTATTTTTCGTTTTTATCAAATAATTATTCTCACAGAACCTATGTTTTTTTACATTTCCATGCAATTATATTTATCACTTAATTATTTTAGCAGAATAATATACTTTCGAATATTTCCTATTTAAATTGTGTTGAAATATTTCGTCAATTTTGAGTACAACTCTGTAATATCCGATAAACACCTGTTAGTTAGGAGATTATTGCATTCCAATACTGGAATAAACTATAGCAAATTCTACCAAGAGGCACTTGGTTTGTTTTAGGTTCTCAAGTTTAACAAAACTGTTACAAATAAGCTTTTCTGGATTTAATATGGTTACATTTAGAGTTTCTTTCAATATCGACTTTGAGAAAATCATGCTTTATATTTATCAAAGTGAAGTGATTGACGTTTTCGGTCCATCGGGTTCCTTAATTCATACGTTTTAATGTTGAAAAAGAAGTAAGTGGAAGCGCAAAGCAATTGCTGCGTTTGGGAAACACGATTCTAAAGAATAAAAGTTTATAAAATTCCGGTCCCAGAAGTTCCCGTTTCTTGCTTTTAATAACAGTAGTCACATCTGTTTTCGGTAGCTCATCAAACTGCACTAATTCGTCGACTAGGCTTACCTAGGTTTACCAAATCATCTGCGTAAGCACTGACCATACCAGCTCATTTTGAATCGTCTGCATTTGTTAAAAACGTCTTTATTTCATGTGCAGAAAAAGACTTCTAAGCCGCTGGCTGCATTTCCGTTTCAAAAGAGAACGTCACTTGGGATATTCACCGATCATCTGTCTATCTGTCACCTGATTATTTTGACAGTTGACGTGAATTTTTCTAATTAAACGGCACTTTTTTGGTTTTGTCCTATTTTTTGGTTTATTTGGTTGGCGAAAAACAGTTATGTGTCACACATGCAGGAAATGCTTTAGCAGCCCTTATCTATCAGCTGCCCTCGCTCATGTATCTAATAACCTTGGTCTGCTAAAACTCATTTTCTGCCCTTGTGACACAATATACTATCACACTCACCCCTCACTCCAAATCAGAATTGTTCTTTTGTCGGGTTCCGTACCCAGAGGGTAAAATACGTAATCTATTTACTAGGAGTTTGCTGCCCGTCTGTCGCCAGGCAGTTAGAGTTAGAGTTAGATAGTTGAAATTAGATAGATTAGATTAGATAGATAGTTGAAATTTTCACAGATTATGTATTTCTGATGCCACTATAACAACAAATAGTTTAAAACATAATACAATACATATTTAAGAGGCTTCCATACAATAAACGTGGCGCCATCTATGTGGAAATAGATAAAGCAGTATTTTGCCTAATGCGGTACGGAACCGTTCGTGCGCGAGTCCGACTCGCACTTGGCCAGTTCTTTTCCTATTTTAGCCAATATCTTAAACATTTTACACACGATCACGAATCTATGAGTTATCAAGAATATTTTTTTTGTTAAATATACTTTTTCTAATTTTGACATATATAAAGTGACACTTTTTAAAACTGATTGACATTATGAAACGTCTTACTTTTTGTAACTAGTTGCATAAAGTAAAATTTTATGCAATTGGTGACGAAAAATGTATTCCAAAATTAGTGACAAAAAGAATTATTCTATTTATTAAACTGTTATAACACAAGTTAAAAACATAAATTATAAATTAATTAATTATTATAAATATTGATAACACAATTATTGCAATTATTCAAATTAACTCCCGACGACATATTTTTTCATTGCTCGAACTTGCTGTTATTTGGGAAGCGGCGCACATTGTTTTAGATGTTTAACCAAATATTTCTTGCGCTATAAGTTTTTTATTATTCATGGAATTTTCAACATATCCCTCCGCAACAGAGGTAGATTTCCAACCTCCATGCCTCTTTAATTTTAAAATATCAGCGCCACTGTCTGCTAGGAAAGTGGCAAAGCTTTTTCTGAAGCAGTGGCCAGTATATAGAACAGGATTTGAAAGACCAAGAAATTGTGCAATAACTTTTGGCAGAAAGCTAAATGGGTTAATTCCCACAGGATTTCTGGTATATTTTCCATTCGCATATTTTACAAAAAATCTGTTGTGTTAAAGAACCTTGGGACGCAACTTAATACATTTCCTTAATATTTCAACAAGATTCGTATTTTCAAAGTCTCCAGTGGTAATTGCAAACTGTCGTATAACTTTTGTTTTTGAAGGTGGGATATCAGCACGAAAATGGCTTCCTTCGTCTATAACATTTTCAACTGGAAGAAATGTTAATTCTGCTTTTCTGCATGATCCTGCCATTCCAATTATCATTGCAACCTTAGCCATTAAGTATTCTTTGTCATCAGCTTCCACTAAAAATTTGGCAAAATCTTCTTTAATATTCCGTCTAGACTTTTTCACAAAATGTCAAACTGACAACTAACATGAAGTAACAGCAACAAACTAAATTTATGTTTTCCAAATTTTTATCAATTATATTAAATTTTATTTTTTTATTACTTTCTTCAAAATTAGAAAAAATCTTGTATGCAATACGTTACGAAATGAAATTTTGTGTAACTTGTCTCACGCGTTACACAAAATTAGGCATTTCGTAACTGATGGCATAAAGCTATTTTCTCCATTTGTATGAAACTGTTTAGAACACACTGTAGATGAAAGCATCCTTGATCCTTTGCCTACAACACAGATAACATATTTGCCTACATAACATCCTTTAATACACTAATAAATTTACAACTTTTATAGTTAAAATGATTTTTCTCCTGACTTGGAATAATAATTATTTGAATTGCATTATGTAAATGTACACATTCTTATCACTATGCCATTGTTTCAATGTTTATTTCATATATGATTGAGTTATTTTCAAGCTATCGATAATTGGCGTTAAAATATTTTAATAGCTACTTAACCGACATCCAAACTATAATTAAAAATTAATAATACAAATTGATCAATTACCATTGAAAATATGGTTGTACCAATTACAAATCATTTTTAATAGTAAAATATTTCTTACGCCCCCGACTATAAAGCCATTGCTTTGTCAGTTCTATAATTTTTTCATGGAAAGCCCAATTTTTGTAAATAAATATTATCATTAAGCTCAAAAAACCTAATCCCAAAATTTTTCAAGTTCCATGCCATTTAAAATAATTTCAAACTACAGGTTGAGGGAGACGTATACCTAGACCGTATTGTTTACATTCATAGAATGTGTGATTTGCCATTCCCAAATTGATAACAATATGCCATTTCATCGTAACAATAACAAACTGCTACTTGAGATTTGTAGATACTTTTTAGTATAGTATTTAATATCACCTAACGCTGTGACCATGAATAAGGATGTAAAGACGATTTGCCTGTCAACATTTACGTGTTGGCATTAATTTGGGTTACTTGCCCAAAAATTTTCCCGCTCCTACACTCATTTGAAAGCACGTGTTAACTAGCAGACAGTCTAAATCATAACTAAAGCCGCAAGAGGCCAGTGGTTGGCACGTTCCCACTCTCATAGCCTTCCTTTGACGGAGACCGGCGTTGGCACACCGCTGGCTTATTGGCCAACGAATCGGCTTTGCGAATTGTTAAAAAAATATCATGCTGTCTGAGGTCACAAACAGTAGTAGTGAATTTTCAGCGGCTTGAAATTATTCAAATTTTTCCGCATTTCAAATTCATTTTAGTGGCAGTTTGTGACATAAAAATGTTTCGTTGATGACAGAGGTTTTCATGTAATATAAACTTTTTGTCCCATATTTCGTAGGTACGAATATAAATATTTATAAATGACATGTCTTGTATATTTCTTTTCACTGTTATACTCATATACTTCCAGTAAACGTCACTTTACCTTTTGATGTTTATTAATTTTCTTCAACTTGGATTCTTTTAAAACCTTATCATTTATTAATTTGCCAAGACCAGCAAAATATATCAGCAGTTCGTGTCTAGTGGAAAGAGTAAAGTTATAGGCCCGTATGGTATAACACATTCATTCAAACACTGTAAAAAACTAGAAATATATAATGCAATGTCAATTGAAAAGAATGGAATAAAGAAAAAATTCTGCACTTCCACTTTTCATTTAAAACTATAAAAGATATTTTTTCTACTCTTATACTTTAATTTCATCATTAGATGATACATGTTTCATCCAGATACACCAGTAGGAATGCACAATCCCAATATAGTCTTGTCTGGTCTTGCCAACAAGTTCAAAAATGTGTGAACACATAAATTGCTTTGTCCTGAATGACTGACTGACTGATGTAACAACGCACCATCGCCTAACGAGGTTGAAACGGGGTAGAAAGTTATTTTGGGGGTGATTTGCATCAATGTTGATATCAATACTCCTTAATGCTTCTGATTTAAATTACATTTTAATTGAACACGTTTGAAAATTTAATCCGATTTTATTCAAAAAACTCAAAAGCTTGGTGTAATACAATATTAACATTTATAATAACGTGAAAGACTAACCATTTTCGACTTCTACGCGGACGAAATCGCGGGCAAAAGCTCTAGTTCTTGATAAAGCTCATAAAAATATGGGCGATGGGATGGCATATTTGATTCGTAAGAACGTCTAGAAAAATGTATGGAAAGTATGTATTAGCACATGCGCATGCGCATTTGATATTTTAAATAAGGGAACATTTTTAAGGTAAGCGCTTGTCGTTATTTGAGCGCTTTTACTGCAGTGCACTATCCCGATTTCATGTTTGATTCTTTACATGTCACAATTTGTAAGTGTTCTGTGACACAACCTAACTTTTTTCACCTTTCAATGACACTCTGAGGTTATCCATTCTCCCTCCGCCAAATAAAAAAAAGACGAATATTTCCAGTTTGGAAACTCGTATTTAAAAATTCAAAAGATTAAGATTCACAACGATGATATTGCATTTTTAAAAGAATTCCTTGCATATAACTTCATGCAAAATGAATCTTGAACTAACAGTAAAAAAATAGTAATAAATATTTTCCGATGAAAATAAAAAAAAGTGAGGTAACATTCACCTATTACTAGACAGTAATTTTCTGTCTCTAATAACTCTCTATTATCCTTTATCGCAATACTTATCACTTTTATACCGTTTTTTATAAATTTTTTCAAATTAAAATGTTTTGGTATCTCGATTGGATCAACGACCGGCCTATTGACAGTTCGTGTCTGGCCAGAGAAAAAGAATGGTCCGAATGCGATATATGACTATAGAAATTCTGAATGCAAGCCCAAACATTAATAACGCACGATATCTGGCTAGCGATTGAGAAAAAAATGTCAACTATAACACTTTTATGATATTGAAATAAATCGTTTTTTGTTGGCGTGTCCTCCCACGTTAAAGTGTAAGAAATTTCTGCATGTCGTTGCAGGTAGATATTTACGGCAAGTGAATGTGTGTCTCACATTGGATTTAATTAATATGACGTGACGCATTTTGTTTACTTATGACGCAACATACAGTGTGTCACATTTAAGATTTAAGAAAAAGAAACTACCATGTTTTTCTTCACTTTTCAAATATTTTGAAAATCTACCAGTAAGCAGTTGTGTATTCCAAGGCTTAGTTTTAGGTCCAATATTTTTTTGTTATGCATTAAGGATGTAACGCAAAGTGGTAATTTCATTTTATTTGTTGATGATGCTAGTGTATCCTAGATTCCCAATTTATCATATTCGAAGATTTCGATTTAGTCTTTTTTTTTCATTTTGGGAGCCGTTCAGATGCCGGGAGCACTGCAGCCTATTGGCTTATTGTACTCTGCTCCCATATTTAGTCCACCCATCCAGTTATCCCCGTACCTTCGAGTAGACGGTATAGGTCCATTGGATGTGTGCCATATACTTCAGGTGGCACATTGGCCTCTCCGAAGATTGCCCGTCTCCTCGAGTGCAGTGCCTCACAGTCAGACAAGTCTGGTCCAACATATGCTGTTGCTGAACCTCTTTTTGCGAGTTCATCAGCTTGTTCATTTCCAGAAATACCATTATGTCCCGGCACCCACACCAATCTTACTTTAATGTGGTCTGCCAGTTCATTTAGTTCTTTCTGACATTCTTCTACTAGTCTGGATGTTACTTTGCGGCTATTTAAAGCCGCAAGGGCTGCCTGGCTATCAGTTAGTATGTTTATCCTATGAGTGTCAGTCCTATATTTGTTAATTCTGACACATTCTAGGATGGCATAGATCTCTGCCTGAAATACAGAGGTATGTTTGCCTAGTGAGAAAGAGCCTTTTGTGTTTCTCTTTTCACTGTACACTCCTGCTCCTGTTCCTTCCCCTGTCTGTGATCCGTCTGTGTACCAGGTCTCTCCTCGGGGAAATTTCAGTCTGCTTGGGTCTTGCCAGTCCTTTCTGTGAGGTATTTCTACCTCATATTTAGGGCTTGGGAGAAGTTTAGTGGCCATATAGTCTGTTTTCATATCTAAAATGGCTTCACTTATGATGTCTTTAACAGATGTGTGTCCTGATCTAACTATTTTGTTGCTCAGATTATCTTGCTGCCTAAATAGTCCCATCCTTGCTTCCCCCATTATCACGAGGTGTAGTGGAGGAAGGTCGAATAAGGCTTCTAGTGCTGCCGTTGGCGTGCTTCTCATGCATCCTGCAATGCTGAGACATGCAAGTCTTTGCACCTTGCCCAGTCTCGTCATTGCATTCTTTTGTGTCGTCTTTGTCCACCAGACCAAAGACGCATTTAGTCTTACTCGAAGGAACAACAAACGACCCGTGAGTAGTTATCGTAGATATAATAATTTTTTACCACCAGAAGGAGTAAATAAATCTCAAAAATATGCGTACCTAACAAGACTAAATAAATCTGGTTAAAGCACTCGTCGAGTATATCCACCTTTCAGCCCCGAATCAACTCCAAAGATTTCTTCTTATTCTTGCGAGAAAAGATAGTAAAAAAGTACCAACTATTGATTCTACAGATGTGACCTTTTATCTCAAGGACATTTGGGAGCACAGGTCAGTAGGATGTATGTTCTAGTGCGGCCACTCTGTATTATAAAATTCTTTAAAGCTTGTTATCATTTTGTTGGTGAATTAAAGTTTGAAGTATTTTTACAAAGTATAAGTGTATAATTATAAGTAAGACGCTTTTGTATGAATCTGTTAGTAAACGAACCGAAGGTTGAACTAAATTTCAGATTTCTTCAATGACAAAATTGGTCAAATCATAAGTATACTATTTAATCAAATAGGGGTCGATAATTGATTACAGTCTCTGTTTTGAGCAAAACAGTTGAATGCAAAAAAATGTCAGTTAAATGCTATAGTCCAAGATCTTAGAGCGATCTGACATAACTTATTTTCAGTAGTAATACCCCTAGGGTCTTGATAATACCGAGATAATTTTGTCATAGAGAATGCTGAAAGCGTGTTACTTGATAATAGCCCAAGGCCGCAGGCCGAGGGCTGTATTTTTATTCAAAATAATTTAATTTACACCCTACTGTTTAAAAGTAACACCCAAAATCTACTGACCCAAGCTGTGAGAAACGTTTTCAGCCACAGAGTTGTTCGGGAGCCGCATGCGGTAATCAACTACAAAAAATGCATGTCGCAGTGAAAGGGTTAATATAATTTTCCATCCACACCTAATTTGGATGTTCGTTTTACTAATTAAAATGGAAATTTAGTCTGTAAGAAACTCCGTGAAACATCTTAAGTGACAAAAAACATGTAATAATCTTAACGTTTCTATATCCAACGTGTGTCTATATCCAGTAAAGTTGACAATGAAATAATCGATATAACACCCGAGGGAGACTGCCATAATGTCGTTCTTATAGAAGTGTTTAATTGAACTGCACGAAACATTCTTCCAAGTGTCTGTTTCCAATCATTTAATAAAAAAAATTAATAGTTATAGGTATCTCTTGTGACTACTAGTAGTTGGTAGACAATATAATGCCATCAACTCGATACAAAGTCCTTACGGAATAATTAAAAAACGCTATTCGAGATATTTATATTTTTTCAAATAGCAAATTTTCTACACTATTTGCAATAATATACAAGTTGCTGCCAGCCTTGGCATTGGCAGTAGCAGTGGTAGCACGCGACTTTTACTCAGCAGCGTAGCTTGCAATTTTTTTTAGGACGTAAATATACGTTTGTTGTTTAGTGGGTGGTTTATTGTATCAGCTGAACATGCATTATGTCGATTGTTGTGTTTTCACCAGATCTAGATGTCATTTTAATAAGCATTTTTTATTTCGGCATCCAGAGATGAAATTTGAATCTTGCTATGAAATCTTTAACGCTCTTTTTTACAATAACTACTCGTGAAGTCCAAATGATTAATGCTATTCACTATCGTTGAGTTTATTGAATTTAAACATTACATACGTTCACAAACTTTATTAACACAATAACCTAATTTTTTTAAACCCTTGAAATTATTTGTAGTACTGCTAACTTTTAAATTTAAAGAATATTTTCAAGTTTTGTTCATTTCGTTCATTTCAGACTTACCATTTCCAACAAAATAAAACTCCCAGAAACCGAATCTTATAAATGTAATTTTTGGATAGGTATATCCTTATTTGTGAAATTTTTGGTTTCGCGAAAGAATCTTTGTAAACTTATTTTTGATTTTTAAATTTAAAAAAATGAATCCATACTGTTTTGTGAAATATCTATCTTTTTCGATTTGTGATTTTGTTTAAAGAAATCAAAGAACATTTCTACAAATTTTAGTTGTTGGAATTAATCTTATTTCGAGTCAACAAAGTTTACGTGATAGATAATATTTAGATATGCGTTTTAAAAAGATTCCAACTATCGATACACTTTTTCAAACAAAAGAAAATTTTTTTTTGTTATTTTTACTTATCAATAACCACCCTAAATGCCGCTACTGCAGGCTGTTAATCTCTATGAGGTAGGTCAACATTCCTTACCAAAGCCGTGATCGATTCAATGAATCTCATTTATACAAATATAGGCAGTACTTTGATCTTTTATCATTAATTGTACCCACTACCCCATTTAAGATGTTTTCGAAGAGCTGTAGCTGGTCCGACAGAACGTTTCGGAATGTTTATAGCACTTCGGACGATTTTCTGCAACATTGCTGTTAATTACGTACATAATTCTTACTATTATCGGTAATAATCTACTCGATTTGAAGCTATCACTTTCAAGGTAAATGATTTACAGGAATAAAAGTGATAAAAAATTCGAGAAAATGTCGTTTTAATTTATATATATGTGAGATCGTACGACGGACAGTTTTTACGCTAATTAAACTTATATTTTTGTAGAGTATACGGAAATGATATTTTTTTAATCAAATCCCATTTGAATTGAAAGTACTAGTATAATACATTTTATCGATAGTACGAGGGCAGTTTGATTATTCAGTGTCTGATCTCGTCATCTATTAATATAATGTAATTGTAATCCAGTTTGTGTTTGAGTGTTTGACAGCCTTATGAACTGTAACGAAAATGGAAAAATTAAATTTCCAAGCAAATCCCTTACCACTCAATCATTTTTTCAGGAAATAGTCGCAAAGGACACCAAGTCCGAATAGTATGCGGGATGGGGTAGTATTTCGTAGCCCTTGGTGACTGGTCAATCAAACAGGAAGGCAAATATTCTGACTTAAATGAATCCAAGCAGCAGTTCATTAAAAGGTTAACATTTTTGAATAGAGAATGAAGAGAACGATATATCACAAGCCGATACTTCCAATTTAAAAAATTGGGGGTTGTACCTGTCTTTCGAAGGGGGTTGAAGATAGGCAACGCATTTTCACGTTGAAGAATGTCAATTTATAATTTAAATTTGTCGTGTATCGGGACTTTTCATAAATATGTATAGTATCCGGAATAATTAATTTATTCCGTTTGGCTTTTACACACTGTATGTAAATATAACACAGTTAGGCATGCACTGACACGATCACTACTCTGTAGTGATATTTGTTAACAATCTCGAATTATTTCCTAGTACCAAAACCGAAATCTGTAACTACCATTTTCGATCTGACTACACGTTAGAGTAAACGTTGTGGACCGGTGCTTAATATTCCATGAACACACGGCATACCAGAACTAGAATAAGTAGCTCTGACAAAGCGATTTTGCAATAAGACATGGTTAAGAAGGTCCCATGAATGTCACAAAATCAATAATAAACTGAGAGACTACCAAATCAAAATGCAGGCAAAATGCACTAAACAGTTATTGCAAAGCATCCCCTAAATTCGTCCGTGAGAAGTACTGTTCAGCTTTCGGTACACAAAACTTTGTATGAACCTGAATATCCATAAATTTTGCCTTCGAAACTGGAAGAGGAAGAAGAATTTTTTGACAGTGAATACTCCAAGTCACCAGCATTATGAGAGTAATTACAAGTTCCAAGCCGAGCTTAATAGTTAAAACTGAGCACGCCGGCACACAACAAATGACTTCCGCCTGAACCCCATAGCTCATTTATCAACTTTTTGATAATATTCTTCTAGTTTTATTAGATACAATCATTTCATTAACCTAATCCTTTGATAGCGTCAATTACTAGTTTTATTCATCAAGAACAAGAAAGCTGTTATTTCTGCTTTAAGCCAATACCGAATTTGTCCAAAAGCTATAAATATTGTTGGCGTACGTTCGTTTTAACTTTTTTAACTTAAAAAAAAAACTTTATTCACACTCGGTATAATAACTGTCCTAATTTATCGTCAACACTTTTTATATTCACTTTCTGTTCACTCACTGTATACTGAAACTGTTTACCGATTCACTGTATACTGAACAACTCCCCGATTCACTCGAAAACCCGCGTATATATAGTTCCTCGAATCTCTAGAACTTTCGCGATAAACCATTGTATGGCCTGGTACATTACCAGAACAGTCTGGATATTACCTGCGAAAGAACCTTTCTAGAAAGGTCGCATTCATAGTTTGCGACAGGACCGCCTTCTGAATGAGTGAGTTCGTAACAATATGGTTATAACAGTGAAACCAAAGCCAGTATTCTCAATGGAAGTAGCCAGAATTTATAAAACTGAACATAGCCAGCCATGTTGGGTCAAAAGTGAAGATTTTGCTCACTGTATCGATTACAATAGCCCGTATTTGGAGTGAAACCATCAATGTATTATACTTTGAAAGAAACCGTAATTCAAATAGCGGCTGTTCAGTGAGAACTTTCGTTTTCGTTACTTAACGTGTACATAAAAACGAGAGTGTTTAACGTTTAAAAAAATACCGCAAAGGCAAATACTTCTTTCGCGAAGACGTACCTACCATTCATGCGAGTTGTTAATTTTTTAGTAAAATATCAATGTCATAATTATTTATTATTTTATTGTATAGCTATGCACGGTCTCAGTTGGTAACAATGCAACGCATTGTTGGAGTACAGGAAAATAATTTTCTTCAAAGTTTCTTAACAATAGGGCTCTTGTCATATGCTAATGGAGAAGCACGCCGAAAGTAGACTCGTACTTTATGCTCGGACTAAATTTTTTTTTATATTTCACTTTTGAATAATAAGCCTCGATTAATGTTAATATTATTTTATTGTTCGATTATGTCGTATATTAACCATATTTTTATTTATCTCTTAGTTCCTTATACAGGGTGTTGAATGTATGAATGGATTATTTAGGGTTGTAAAATTGCTGCCAAATTAGGTCCATAGTGTCCGTTCCAGCTCTCGTTAAAGCATATTCTTCACTCGCAACATTTTATCAGCAAGTGCAAGACCTGCTTCCTTTTTTTAATGCATCCAGCTTCCCGTTGCACAGGCGTTAATTGAGATTATAATGCCCTATGAGAAAAACACTGATGAGTTTGCTAAGATACAATAGTGTATTTGATCCCTTCGTTCCCAGAAAATATTTTGGACTGATCAGCTATTTCATTTTCTTGTTTTCTAGCTTGGCCCGGTATCCATAGTTGACTGTGCTCGTCATTCCTAGCACATTGGGTTTGCCCAAGCAGTTCTAAACCATCTTCGAGCTGACATAATATGCGAGCTAAGATCGTTGATGATTGCGTGACTATCTGAAAAAATCACTATATTCTGCCCACAATTTTGCGTATCTTTCTATCTCGTGTATTTTCTCTTGTAAGATGCTGGGTGAATTTCCCATTGGCATCGAAGCATCTGTCTCTTCTACTGTTTTTGATTCATCAGTATGCTTCTTGAAAGCAGAATAGTTGGATTCACTTGTCCATGGGCTTGAATGGCTACTACTTAGGTGGCTGTCATGGAGAGAGAGGTATACTCATTGTAAGCTCTAAGGTTTCTATTTCTCTGACCATTCTAATATGTTCTCTATATACAGAGTGATGCCTTTAATAAAAAAATTAATAAAAAAATTCAATCAGGTACTTTCAACGCTTTCAGTATTTTGTAACAATTTTGTTATTTACACAACAGTTACTGACATATTTATCGTGCTGGAACGTTTCATTTGAATTTCAATATTTACATTTGCCGGCACTGTTAGTTTTTATAGGTTTACTTATCATATCTTATATACGACTTTGGTTGCGATGAATCAAAACCAGTCTACAAAAAATTTTGTTTTTATTTGTTCGGTGTATAAGTTTAGTTCACTGAGCTGACTTTGGAAGAGAAAAAAATTATTCCATCGAGCAGCACGTGAACAAAATTTCTCCGAAATAATCATTAGTTGAAAAAAAACCATAAGAAAAATAGGGAAAAGCCACAAATACATTCTCTCGAAACAGGATCCGGCTTTTGGTATTTTATTTAAGTACGAGGCTTGTTCAATTGAAACCCATCTTTGGTCCAGGAAAAATGTATTGACAAGTACAGTTACAAATAACTACCACTACAATTGAGGCACATATCCCACTGTTTCACCAACCGATGTATACCCTGCTTATAGAATTCTTGTGGCTGCTGCTGGAAGAATTCTTTCACAGCGTTTTGTACTTCTGCATCCAACTGAAAGCGGTTACCTTTTAACGCCTTTTTTAGTGGCCCAAAGATGTGAAAATCGCAAGGCGATAAATCGGGACTATAGGGTGGATGCTCTAATTTCCTCCATTTCTTTCGTTGCAGATTTTCTTTCACTACGTTGGCAACATGAGGCCGATCATTATCACATTTGGACGGATTGTTAACAACAAACGCCATTTCAAAGTCACAATACTTAAAATCGCTGTCAAATATAAACGAAATAAACAGATCAGTGTGACGTTTGCATACACTACTGATGTTGGAAAACGTCAATTGAATGATTACAATTGTTTCCAAGGCTAACCTGACCAAAGATGGGTTTCAATTGAACAAGCTGTGTATATTAGTACCAACTACTTGGCAAAAATCAATTAAAAAATCTCTTAAATCGTATATTTAAGGAGAAAACTGGGAATTAAGAATTCCTAAATGTTTCCCATTTTCGCTGCAGATACGTCACCTAACTAAAGATGAATCTGATTAGATTTCTATGAACAAATAGCCATTTATAAAAAGACCATTCGAATTTAAAAGTTAAAGAACTGTTCAAAGTCTATAATATATATAGTTATAAGTGTTTTGTTTTTGCAGTTCACACGAGCTTGACGTTTCAATATTATAAAAATAAAAGCAGTGTATTAATATTTTTTTAGTTAGGTTTAGTTAGTTTTTCTCCACAATTTTTCAAGCTAGAATAATGTCAATATCATATACTTAAATCTTGTTTTGTATAATACTGCACGAACTGAACAGTTACAACGCATCGTAAAAAGTTTGTAACTGGGCCTTCAGAAGAAAATTTTGTAGCTAACTTCGCTTTTAGGTAATGTACGTCACAGCATAAATGGCGAATTGGATAATCTGAATAGTTCCAAAAGTTTCAAATCGACAAAAAAACTTTGTAAGAATGAAAATATTAAAATAAATCGATTTCCCATTATGATTTTGTCCACCACTAATTATTAACATAGAGAAAACATCATATTTTTGTTAGTGTTAACACTTCCTTGAAGAATTCTGGTAATACGATAAAAAAAACATTCTAATAGAGAAATAAGAATGGAAAACTAGTAGGAAATCGTTATTTATGTACCAAGGACGGAAAATTGTCTATTATAGTTGAGCCTGCAGGCAAGACACTAGACTCTTAGACAGCTCTTCGCCGAGGTATATACTACATTTTTTCGTCGACCATGTTATGTCGACTAAATACTCTAGACTTTTTCACTTTTTACCCAATGCCTTGTTTTTTTCAAAAATGCAATGTTACGGAAATTATGATATTTGGATTTTAGCGGACGAAAAGTGTCTGCGAACGAAAAATACTTGCTCTCAAAAATAATGGATCTTCCATTCGAAAGCTAGTACCTATGTAAAATGTAATTTCTTGTATATTGTATATTTGGAGGTATAGGAACAAATCAAATATGTGCAGCAAACCTAATAACACCATTAAGATTATTTCCCATTAAAATAAAATCTCAAAAGAAGAATAACTTTATGAAACAATGCACTATGTAAACATTATTTGTCTTTTGTCTGGTACCATCACCATCAGGTTTACCAGTGTTCTTTAAACAAACGAGCCAATGTTTATATTTGATATTTCGATTCTCACGCTTACCTCTCGACAAAATGCATCTCAAAACTTTTAATATTTAGACTACAAATACAGGTTCGTATTCAATGAAAAGTATACATTGATTTTTTTTTCTTACTTTTCTCAAAAATATTATCAATTCAGTTTTCACAAAAAAATAATTTAGGTATAATAATCAACAAACCTTGTATCAATACAGAAGGTTCCAAAATAATGTCAGACTTTATATACTATTCAGTACAAAAAAATAGCTTCAATTCCGAACCTGTTTGATGTAATTCAAGTAACAGCTTGTGCATAAACCGTTGTTGAAGTTTACACAAAGTTACAAAGTGTTAAAATAAATTGTGCCAATATTTGAACGGGAACATTGATTTTTTTTGTAGTTGTACCATTGTTGTTAAACCATTCAGTATTATCAACAGTAAATACAATCAACTACGAGTACTAAATCAATTTAATTGTCAATACTGATATCAACACGTTCATCCCGAATTCGATGGCGGTTTATACAGAACGATACAAAAAATTGAGAATTCAATTAATTAATTAAGGAAATTGAGTTTCTCCTTAATGTGTATTGAATTTATGGAATAACAGAAGCTGATACACGCTCAGTGAATGCTAAGTATGTTACTCAAGAGTTTTAATATAGCAGAGAAAAATGTTTAGAAGAAAACGAACAAGAAATTACCCAAAGTTAATGATAACAAACCAAATAAGAGCACAAATGGCTAGCTGATCAAGTGATGTTAACAAAATGACACAAAACAGATGGGTTGATAGAGTTCGTTATAATTGGTGGAACAGGAAGGAAAACAAGGAGGCCAGACTTGGACAAAATAGATGCACTAAAAAATTATATAAAAAATATTTAGAAAAACAGAACTGGCAAGAGAGCATTAGGTACACCATTTTTGTGCCTTCTGGGCTTAGTTTCACAACACCCACATCGAAAGTCTGGTCCCCTCCCAAGTAACAAAAATTGATATATAAAAGTTATAAACACCTTTATAAAATCATGTTTGGAAGGTAAATGGTGCCTTAAAATGTGAAATAAGCATATATACAGAGCTTATTCAGCTGTTATAACTCTAAATGGGCCCACGTTAGACAACCATTTCATAAGGGTATTACGAGCAACTGCATTATAACTGTTCTATAGTACTTCTATGATATTCTTATAAACGTTTGAAATACCCTTTATACGACGTTTATATATCCTGACCTCCAAACCGCAGTAGTTATGGACACTCTTATAAAGTTACTGTTTAAGGACCACATAAAGGTAATTTAGAAGTTAATATACCATTTATATGACGTTAACACCTACATCATCAGAAACAAGATTTTCAGAAGAAACCATAATACTTATATAACTTCAATATTGCTGAATAATAGAAACATCAATTATGTATTCAAAACAAATGCAACTTCGCCAATTTAAGTAGGTATGGCGTCTATCGCACACTACATTATCTTAACTTTGGCGATATAGTGAAAAGGGACACAGGAGTACCTGAAAACTGGCATGCGAAGCAAATTTTACTGTGAAAATAGATTACGGTACCTCGAAAAAATACAACGCGCCCGTTATTTTATCAAAATTAAAAATTTTTCTTAAGCATTAATTTATTTGACAATGTTGTATGTAATTACAGTCTTCCAGACAAAACTAATTTCTGTGAGTAGAGCAGCTTATTTTAGTACATAATTGTTATAAAATTGTTCAGAACTATTCATTTTCAATCAAAATTGAATTCTCGCAATTAGATTGCAATATGGCGGTAATGGGTGTGAGAAAATGCAAACCGCTAGTTCAATAGTTTCATGAAAGGAATTTAAGAGCTTATATTACTTTATTAACTCCTTAATATGTATAGTTTGATAAATGTATCTATTTTAAGTTAACGCCTCTTTAGAAAACTATTATATGAATCGATTATATAAACGTTTACAAAGTATACTATAAAGTATGTACTTAAAAGTGTAGAAAATATGCTTCTATACTGCTTAATGGTCATCATCGAAAGGTGTATAAACCAGTTAAAAAACTGTTATATAGAGGTCTTCTAATTAAGTTCTAAGATCGCTTTTATCACAATATAATAGAACTAACTAGTAATATAAGCATATTGGTATTCCAGAGTTGTTTAATAAACCAGCTTTCCGTGAAACCGTTATAAACCAGTAACATAACATTTTGGTAATTAAACGGTTACCAACATGTTACTTGGGCTGCTGCACCAGATCTAAGCAGGTTCTTCATTGGTTGGCTGTTGTATTATGTAGTAGATAATACTGCACAGATATTGCACAGATATTGCTGTCTAATTTTATATGCTTTGCCGTTTACCACATTGTCTGTAGAAAAGTTCTCCATTGTGCAGTCTCACTTTGTGCAGGTGTCCTCTCATTGTTCAGCGACCAGTGAAAAGAGTTTTTATTGTTCTGATTTGTTTAGTTTTGTGTTTTGACGGTTCTTCAATGAAGTTGATGAGTCCTATTGGGCTAATTCATCAACTTATTCGTTGACTTCGATACCGCAGTGCCCTGGAACTCTGATAAACCTCATTTTTGAGTTCTTCTCGTCATTCCCATATATCAGTCTGTATGTCACTTTTGTATTCTTCTGGCTGTCTGTGCATTTTAGATCCATGAACTACGCACTTCCTTCATATGTCCTTGTATCGGGCGATGCAATAAAACTTTCATTTCCGCCTGGAATAAGTTTAGTTAATGGGTAAATTATCCCTCAGAATATAGCCCAAAAAAGGAAGAAGAAGAAGAAGTTTAGTTGGGTTAGGTTTTAGTTAAATAGAATGAAAATCATGCATGATAGTTTATTGGATAAACAATGCTTCCTGAGGTTAAAAGTTGAGTTGAAATTTAATAGTTCCGTTGTTGAGTATAGTTTTCTAGAATAGGATGAATATTAGAATAGAATAATATCCCAAATGATGCCTTAATGATAACTGATGTTTAGACTGTGATCCGAACTATTGCTTCTGCTTTATTGCTGTAAAAGTCCCGTTTTTGGCTGAAGAAACAATGTATAATAAATACAAGATACTACAGCCACCCACCATATAGACCTGATTTGGCGCAAAAACATTTTTTTGGCGTTTGAATAAATTGTTGAGATTCGAGGAATCTCAGTTTACGTGGAAAGCCGGATTTATTTTAAATGTACGCTTACGTGTTCTTAAAAATAATAATTTAATAATTATAATTCAACATATTTGTTTTCCATATTGATCAGCATTCAGTGAAAAAGTGAGCAAATCTACGCTCGTATGGCATAAGCCCATCATGGCGGACTTGATGTCGAGAAAATTGAAAATTTAATGAGGTAAATTCTTTTGTTGAGAAAGGGCACGTTCTCATACTTTATATACTTACGATACTCGAAAACGGGTTTTTTTATTTTTATTTTTGTTCTCACGATATTTCTTCATAAACATTTATAGGGTTTCTTTCCTGTTGCCTTGCATTCACTTTCACGGTTTGCGTTTTCTGATCATGTTCCTTTTTCGATACAGGGTGATTAACAATATCGAGCGTAACGTAATATTATATTTAAAATTATATAACAATGGGCAAAACTCTTGATTTTTTCACACCATGAACTGCATTATTTAAAAGTGATAATCATCCAATGACCTCCATTTTTCATGAATCTCCAATATACAAGGTGTCAATTTAAAAATTTACAGTGAATTGTATTTTAATAACTACACCAGAAATACACAAAACCATTATTAGAGAAGGAAAGGGGATTTGAGTAACAATACTGTTATAGATAATAATTATCCACAGAAAAGTTTTCAAATTGTTAATACGAATATCTTTCAATATTTACAAAGAAACTATGTTTACTAATTCAAGTTGGGTTTAGAGAAGGACACTGCAAAGTAAGTAAAAAACAATTTTAAAGCATCAAATGTTCCACACTCTATATTCTTTTTCATTAGGATTCAACCTTTTAGTAAAATGTTTGAGTATATACTACTCACATGAAACAAAAGTAGCGTTTTTAAGAATGTTATGATTTTAAAACTTAGTGTGGATTTATGCAGCAACATTTAACAATTATCAATTAGCATTTAACAATTAACATTTATTATTCAACAATTAGTAAAACTGCCATCGCTTATGCAGACACAATTATAAATTAGGAGAAAATAGTAAGCATGCGCACAAGCCCGAGATTCTACTTACAATAACCCTACATTTTCATGTCTATTTGTGCATTGGAACAATTTTGAAGATGTATAGTAGAATTGAAGACTTTTTTTTCATTAGTACACCTTGAAAATAAAAAAAACACACAACATAACCCTAAGTCAACCGCTTTTCTATGAAAAATGTAAGGATCTGCGTACTAGTTGCGCACTAGATGAAAATTCGGTAGGTACATTTAATTTAAAAAAGTTAAAAGTTGGCCAATTTCGTAAATGATAATTGTTAATTATTGTCTGCATAAATGGAGTCATAGTGAAAGGAGTAGATTAACTTATAATTGATAAATGTTAATTGCTAAATGATAATTATTGATATTTGTTAAATGTTGCTGCATAAATCCACACTTAATCATAAATAGGTCAAATTGAGATATCATATTATATTAATTTGACAAGGAGTAAAAATTTAATACAAAATAAATCTATCGAAAATGGAGTTAGACAAGAGCATCTTCCTCTGTACCAAGACGATATTTGCGTGCTTAGAACTGTATTTTTCCTTGACTTTACTATCTAGACCTTTACTTTGTGGAAGCTACACATATCACTTTTTTAAATGAAACTAACTGTTTCTGAAGAATTCCACTTTAATGAAAATATATATACAGGGTTAGCTTAAAGTATGGAAACATCTGAATATCTCACAAACGGAAAAAGATTAAAAGATTTCAACACGTGTTGCAAGGTTGCCGTAGGAGCATATTTTCATGATACAACAAAACTTACAGGGTGGTCATGAAAAGTGTAGTGACCTCAGACATTTATTTTTCAAATGGAACACCCTGTATAATATATCATTTTATAAAGTCTTCCAACTTATAAATTAACTTTTTTTTGCGCGATCGATCTTTTTTGTTTATTTACAGCATCGGTTGTCAGGACGGTAGGTTGTGTTTACTGGTTTCTAAATCTAACACGACAGACATACATTTAAGTGGTCCTAGATAATATATTACTTCATTCATTACACACAAGGAACAAAGTTTATTATTTATATTTTTTTAATGAACAGAACCGAACAGAACAATATAAAATGTATAATAAATAGCATGAAAACAATTTCACCAAAATGCAAATTATATTTTAAGCTGATCGAGAAATATAAATGTCTCTTTTGACATTTCGTTCATTTCGAAGAAATTTAAACCATTTTATTCGAAATTTAATACGATCGCGCAAAAATTGGTATAAGCATCTCGAACGTTAAGGGTAATACCGGTCTCCAGCAAAATTGGAGGCTTCGCTACGCTAGGCCTCCAAACATTGCTGTCGACCGGTAAACAACCCTTACCGCTCTAAATACTTAATATACTATATGGCGTACCCTATGCCCAAATACTATGGTTAGGCAGATATCGACAAATACAAATAAATATTAATGAACTGTCAAAACTAGTTAACGTCAATCACTTTAAAAAATGACATATCTTAGTGATACAGAACGCATACAAATCCTAATTTTATGAGGCTTTGGCGACAAGGAAAGAACGTATGAAGATGTTACACGCATATTTAATGAATTGAATCATCAGCACGTTATTAACAAATCAACCGATTTCAAAAATGTCAAGAGGCATGGAGAGACTGGAAATGTTAGAAACTGTTCTAACTCTAAGCCTGTCAGGCCGAAAACTGCTACAGATGATGAAACAAAACTAAATGTGCTACTCCAAGTGGAGGAAAATCCTCAAACATCTTCAAACCAGCACTAGACAACAATATCGCTTAAGCGTCCGTGGTTAGAATTATGAAGTCAGAAAAAATGAAACCTTATAAAATTCACTACAGTCAAGAACTTACAGAAGATGACCCAGACCGCAGATTGCAGTTCTGTGAAATAGTTTAAGAAAAAAGGAACGTTGATGTTAATTTTGGAAAAAAAATTGTATTTTCTGATGAGGCAACGTGTTGCCTCAACGGAGAAGTAAATAGACATAATTGCCGGATTTGGTCTAGAGGTAATCCGCGTTGTATGAGGCAGAGACACATGCAGTGGCCGCAGAAAATAAATGTCTGGGCGGGGCTTATTAATAATCACATAATCGTACCTTTTTTTGTAGAAGGTAATTTAAATGGTGACAGATATCTGGACTTGTTAAGAAATAATATTGTGCCAGCTATAGTAGCCATATTTCCAAATCCTAACAATCCAACGTTATACCTTCTGAGGACATATGGTATCAACAAGATGGTGCTTCCCCTCATTACACCCGAGCTGTACGTAGCTATCTAAATACAGTGTTTCCACAGAGATGGATAGAACGTCGGGGAGCAATAGAATGCCGCCCCGGTCACCAGACTTGACCCATTAGATTCTTTCTTGTGGGGATACCTTAAAAATAAAGTTCACAAAAATAGACCAGTTGATTTACAAACTCCACAAAATCGTATTTTGGAAGAGATAAATCTGATACCACAAACATATTTACGTGATTCAATTGGACAATTTTGTAAAAGACTTTTATTTTTCTTCATTTCTTTGAATGTTGATTATTTTTATTAGGATTCAAGATGTAATACTAGAATAAACATCTAGAGGCTTACTGGCTACGGTTTTCATTCGCGCTCCGCGTATTTTATTTTTCCGTGGCAACCCTGCAACACATGTGAAAAGATTTTTATTCGTAGATTTCCGTGCATTGGATATTTATGGTTACTATTTTAGTTTTATCAATACATGTAATGCAATAATTAAAGTGCCGATATCTGCGTAGCCATAGAATTTGGGCATAGGGTACTTAATAACAAAGCTAATCTAGAAGTCAAAAGGATTCATAAAATCATATATTATACAGGGCGTTCCATTTAAAAATTCAATCGCTGCAGTCATTGCGCTTTTTAGGACCACCCTGTAAGTTTAGCTGTATTATGAAAATATGCTCCTACGGCAACCTTGCAGCACGTGTTAGGAAATTTTTTTTATCTGCTTTCGTTCGTGAGATATTCAGATGTTTCCATACGTTAAACTAACTCTATATTAAAATTCTGAATATTAAGTAATTATATATCGAAATAATTAATAATTTTCTTTTATATACTTTCATTGAAGTAGAATTCTTTAGAAACAGTTAGTTTCATTTAAAAAAGTGTATTTTTCCTGCCTAGACATGTCAAAACTGGAATTCTACATTTACAGACCTCACTGAAAGGTTTGACAGCATAAATTTCTTTCTTAAAACCTTTGAAGAAGCTCATCTATAAACTTATTTAAGACATTTTCAGGACACATTCGTCTATCTAACAGAAAAATTACAGATGTCATCAATAAACAAAGATATCGATAGGGAAAAGTAAGACACAATTGATTTAAAATTCAAGGTAAGCATAATATGACATGACAAACAGTGTCTAAAACCAGAGACAGAAAATCATAATCTCCAGCATCCGTTCATCCCAAATCTGATAATAGGAACTATTTGGCTTTATTTTTAATTTCGTGGTAATTCCATTGAATTGTTTGGCGTTCCGTGTTGTAGGCTTCATGGAAGTTAATCCGAATATAAGTGACGATAATGGTAATACTTTTAGGAATGTCAGGATAATCTTCTCTTTTAAATAAGCTTAAAAACTTTGATAAATTTATGATGTAGATGTTATTTCAATTTCTGCAATTGAGGATTTGTCTTTTGTCAGCTCTGTTAAAACTACCTACCAATAGTGATGTGCTTTTCAAATTAAATACTACCGAGCTCTTGTGGCTTGGAACTACTCGGCCTTCAAACATGCTGCTGAAAAGATTCTGCGTTCGTATGAAGGTCTGCTCACACTCATAATGAAGTGACTTACTAGAGCCCTGTTACCTGTTAAGAAAGTCCCGTGTGAACTGTGTAAGCCGAACAGGTCCGTACTTTGCTTAGTTTCAGTATATTGGAATGGGGTTTTTGTGCAATTTTCGAGAAATTAAATGTCTTTATTGTATCGTTTGATGCGGGAGTTATGACATACTACTTATTATGCAAGCTTTATTTGCTCATAGTAATTACGCTATCTGAAGGTATCTTACACTTTCATAATGTTAACCTGTTGCATCTAATCACGGTTTCTTCTTTTTGAAGCTTCTTCATTAAACTATCCAATGTAGCTACATCTGTTCCTCGTATACCTTGTAAATTTCACGCCCCATTATATTTTGATGAGCTCCATCTTTCTTTGAGAAAGTGTCAGCATCGATTGTTTCTTTTTTCTTCAAACTAGGACTATTCACAATTTTCATAAAGCGTAGCATACTTGCTGACTTCGCCACAGAATTGAACAAAATTTGTTCAAAATTTCTTTGCATCAGAAAATTACCAATTTCTGCTTTTAGACGGTATCATTCTTTAGGAAACACTAGAATCGCACACATGACACACGGAGTAAGAGATATAACAATAATAACTAAGTTTAAAACTAACTATATAGTGTGGCAGTAGAACGCAGTGAATTTATGGTAGGTACAAATTCATTATTATCAAAACTTTTTACAAGAATTCTGAAATATGTCGATTTTTGAATTCAAAGTGCTCTTAATGGATAAAAATCAAGTCGGCTGCCTAATTAAAATATCAAATTGTGTTTTCTGATGAGGCTACATTCTGCCTAAACGATTCAGACAATCGTCAAAATTGCAGATATCATCACTGGATGACTGAGTGACATACAGAGAACACAATCAGAAAGGAAATTTCTGCGCGGAAATAATTGTTGACACAATTATTGGTTCCAAGAAAAACAAGATGCACGTGATGTTCGCGATTTTTAAACCAGTGTTTGATAGATAAGGACCAATAAAGTGACCTCCGTATCTCCATATCTCTAGATTTTTTTATATGGGATTATTCAAAATCAAAGGTTTATGTAGATAAACAGCAAGACCAAAATAGAGACGGAGTTGATAGAATTATTCCGGAAGTTATCCATAATGTGCAAGAAGATAGGGCTCATCTATTCGCTCATTGTCAATATACCGGTGTACCTATGCCTGAACCACATTTCAATTTAAAATAATCAACGATTATGTCACAGAGTTGAAACTTAGCACATTATTAAGAAATCGGCATTTAAAATCAAAAATCAACCTATTTCTGGAATTTTATTTAAATTGTTTGCAAAATAATGAAATTGTTCCTCAATTTTGACGCGCTCTATTATTCAGTATCATTTTACCTGTTTTTTATACTGTTATATTGAAATCCACCTTTTGATGTTATATTAATGTACAGGTGAAATCAATCAACAGAATAATATGCTTTTGAAAACGAACCGTAATTTACCTGCTTCCCAACTACGAAAACCAGTCCATAAATATTATTTCATCGCTTGTGTTCGGCTACCATTGAATAATCCGTTTTAGTCACTTCACTATAAATATGAACAGACTTTACAACTACATAACATCACACTATCTCCGAAAAACTTTTATTTCATTTATTTTTGTTCCCAGTGACCAGAAATGGGAACTGCTTTTTTAAATCTAATTATCTTGATATAATCAGTTCGGCTCGGTGTCATTGATATCGAGTTTTATGATAAAAATGTGAGTCTCCCAAAAACGTTTTGTGTGTTCCACGGCTCGTGTCAAACGACAAGCAGATTTAAGCGAGATGCAGTTAGCGCTGAACACAGAAACTGAAAACACAATCACAAATCTTTAAAAAGCTGCTGGACAAGCTCTCTCGTCCATGGGCGTTTATAAATACCATTTTAAAAAGGCGCAATGTAGTTTATCAAGACTAGTGTACGAGATTTTGACTTGACTACACATATTATTTCTATTTCATACGTTGCATAGTAAAGTTCACTGTTTAGTCTAGTGATATGTTAATTTTAGTAAAAAACATCAAAAGAATAAAAGTGGATTCATGAAAGCAAAAATTGAAACTTAGGAAATCTTAAAACTGAAACTAATAAGTTAAAACCATGTAATGTATTGTAGGTGTTCAAGCAAGAAACTAAGAAATTAGGATTTAAATTAGAACTAAGAAAGATAGCCACTTTCAACTAAGAAATTAATTTCTTCCATGAATTCGATACAACGCATGCATCAAGCCCTGACCATAGTTCACCTACTTGTTATTGTTTACATGATCTTGTGTTACATGTTTAAAAGTATTTTTATATTTTACAACAATATTTTTGGTAAACAAGCTGGTTATCTAATCGTTTAATATTTATCTTCATTTATCTGACAGTTCGGATAGTCAAACAGCTGTTAAAGCACTGAGTTCTCGTGTAATCAGTTCCAAAATGGTGTTGGAATGCTTAGACATACTCAATGAACTAGGCAAGAACAATATAGTCAATATAGCCACCTTCCTGTGGATTCCAGGACAGGATAGGAGAAAATTAAATAGCAATGAGGAGGACTGAAACACCCTTTTGGGTTCCGGAATCCTTTTGAGGAAACAGCTCCAATGTGATATTGGAAGAAATAGGTAAAGCGGAAGAAAGATCTGACTATTGTGAAGATTTAGTAGAACTTGGACAATCAAATATTCTTTCGGGTGACTACAACATGTTGAGATCAAATGAATGTATAAGTCAAAGTAAAACTGCACAAAGTATTTTAACAGGAATCCCAACGGGACATTGTTGCCTGAATGAGCACCTGAAAAAGCTCAAAATAGTGGAGAAAGAAGAATGTGGATTCTGTGGAATGGAAGAAGCAATTCAGAAGTGTGGCACAAAACCTAGGAGATTACTAAATAAAATAGGGATATTTAACCAATTCAAAGCCTGCAGATGTCATGTTTTGACAAATATTTGAAGAGAGTGCGCATGTCCAGTTGATTTATTAATTTCTTGAATTGAGTTGCATGAACAGCTGACGATTCTTAGTTTAAATTGAATCTTAATCTCAAATTAGTTTGAGTTTAGTTGATGCTGCATGAATCCACCTTAAGATGTTCAAGTACGCGATGGTTTTTCCAGCATATAATTATTTATTTAAATTGATGATTAGCGTATGTTTATTGATTTAAGCAACTAACAAAAAAAGTACACAAGCTAACTGGATTATGTAACATGATTAGAGAATATTTGTTCTACTTGGTTTTCACACAGGTTAAGTTATTTAGATAGATACAGAGGGAAGCGACTAAATTTAATATCAGGGAAAAAACAGTATGTACTATGGAAGCAGAAAATCCACTGCGATCGCTGAAAATCATCTTTCATGCCTTGACACCGGACTTTCACTGCTATAGGTTATTCTGAATTTACACGGTTCTGTCCTGTGAAATTATTGAACGAGACAGTTTCTTGTTTATTTCAGTTTTGAAAATTTACGTTCACCTGTGGCGTTTGATATTATCAGACTTCTATATATTTTCAATACTATCATTACATTCGGGAAAGTTGATAGTACCATATTATCAAACATCAATTCAAACGATTTCTCTGCAGTATCCTCTAGTTGTAAGATTCTTGAAATGCACCGTTTCGGAATTATGTTAACAGCATTTTGTACAAGCCTCTTCAATTTCATTTTAGGACTTTGTCAATAAATCTGTTAAAAATGCAAATAGATAGTTAATGTGTTGATACGCTTTTACCAAAGATTTTGTTCCTGAAGCTATAAGATGGATAATTTTTTAAATAGAGCCGAGAGATCGGCTTATTACAAATGATAAGAATGGATGTGCCTAAAAGAAAAGGAAATTTGTAACAAAAAAGTATCCAAAACTGATTTGTGGTATTTGATGGTATAAATTTTTAGATGAATAAAATTAAAATATAATTTTAAATTTCTGTTGACGCCACTGTTTGTCCTCTTAGTTCCTAATTCGAATTCCGCGGTATGTTAATGTGTGAGAAGTTTTGAATAGGAGAATTTATCAAAAGGACCACCATAAAGCCGAAAATAGAATTAGTTAAAATAAGTGAAATAGTTCTGAGAACAAAAGTTTTTTAATGATCTGTTTTAGATTGGAACAAAAAATTCAAATTATCGTGTTTTAAAATAATAAAAAAAAAGTTGTGGATATTTCTGGTGAAACCATAGAAAATACGTGAATTAATAGTCATTTTGATTATTTTTCAAATTAAAATCAGTGAACTATGTGGTAATAAACTAAATATTTTCTAGTAAAATAAAGTATGAAATACGTTAACGATACCTACTAGTGACAGAAAAATGAAGAACGCCAGACAGCAAATGATTCCCAAGTTCTCAAATTTTACTTAGAAAAACCTCAGAAAATCGGAATTATTGTGAAATAAAGATATATGGAAGTCAATGTTCAGTGCTCGATTTCACTAAACATTTCCTAAAGTTAAATAATACCCAAGTCGGATTTAAGAATTCCTTTATGCAATTTACGTTGCATTACGCGCTACGGTGCTCGCGAATTCCCGTCAGGTTCCTTGATAACCAATATAATACACTTGAGTTCCCGTCCGACACTTGTAGGTATCTCAATCCCGCACTTGAATTGCCGTCCAGTTTACTTAATCTGTTCTGTTATCGGGACTGCCCTAATAGTTTACCCTGGCGGGATTAGGTTAGGTTAGGTGTCTTATTATTCCTGAAATAAATGTACAAATACCTTTACCATTTAATTTATTTTATATTTTCTTGATCTCCTTAATTTTGTGTTTATCTTGTTGCGCGCAATTCGGCTCCTAATTTTGGTGTTCTTACTCGTATTTAGGTAGAAAATGACCGCTGCGCGCAACTCATCCCTGCCCAAATAAACACCTTTTAAACAGGTCAGTTTTCACCCTGACGGGAACTCGAGTGACAGCTTAACGTACCCTAATTATGACACAGGTAGAGCGGTTATCCTGGCGGGAATTCGTGTGCGGCCACGCGCTAAGTAATACATAAGAGTGATAAATATTAGCTGAAGAACGTTTCACAATATTTCGTTTACTCGGCATCTGGCCTTGAGGATTTAGTAGTAGAAGTTTATAAATCCTTCGTTGTGCAGTGGTCAGTAATAAATCCGTAGTCGGTAGAATTTCGATACTGAAACATAATTTCAATTTATTTTGTATCATTATTTGTTGTTGAAATAGGACATATTATATCGTTAGATTATATCTTTTTTCAATTGATCAACACATTTGTTTATTGATAATGTCTTTTATTGTGGATATTGGGGTTTTAGTAAACTATTTCAACGATTCAAACACATTTTTCACAATTCGCTCCGCATTCGGCGGCTTTTTTGTACTAGGACGCCACATACTTAGTTTTAAAAATTACTTTCACAGTGAAATGTTTATTAGAAACTGAAATTATGATACAATAATAAAAAATAAACATCCCGGAATCTCCACTTTCCATTTTATCTATAAATATTTCAATCCCTTTATCTGTAACTATAAAAAGTGCATTGGAAACAAACTAGGTAGGTGCAGTACAGGCAAGACTTGGAAAACATGCGATGAAAGCTTAGGTCTTTTATATTTACACAATCAGAATATTAAAATATTCCCAGACTAGCGAACCCGACAGATGTCTGGTAGCACGACTAAATATCCTGTCCAAAAATATCCGTCCAAAAATATCCACAGCCAATAAAATCCTGTTCAAGAATATAATAGAAAAATATAATATCCTTAACTGAAAATATATAGTCTATTACTTGGTTTAAGAAGGGTGAATCCAATTATTATACTCCCTTCCCCTTCCTGAATGCATTACAATGCATTCACCCCTCCTATCCAATACTTTCTAAGGTGAAATGCGAAGAGATTTTTTGGAGGGGTTATTTTTGGTAGGGGATATTTTTGGACGGGATTTTTTGGCAGAATATTTTTGGACAGGATATTTAGTCTATATTATACAATATTATATAAATTTTGACTAATTTTATTTTTATTGAAATATATCTCATTGTTACCCATTTTGTGTGGAAAAATCAATCAGTATTGGTAATTTTCTTTAAGAATTAATATATATTCGACTTTCTTGAATTTTATTTAAATTTTTGGACAAAACATGTCTCATTTTTTGAAATGACGATATAAAAAAACTCCTATGCTAAATAGCATCAAATCGGAATTGTTCAGTCTGAACCCGATTGTAGCGCCACCTACAAACTAATAAAATTGTGAATCTAAACCATCTAGTTACTTACTCAAACTCACACAAAAAATCAAAATCGGTCCAGTCGTTTATATATATAAACGGTATATGATATATTGCACCCCCGCGAAGCCGGGGCTAATTCTACATTATAATCCATATAAAATGTATGCGTGCAAACTTAGTGGAAAATCAATCAATCAATCAACCGTTCATTACATTTTGGAATAACAAGGATTTTCTTACTCAATTACACACACTATCCACCCTGTATAAAGAAATAATAGAGAGTTATATTCAAAATTGGATCTACCTAATGAGTAGCATTTGTGCTAAAAATATAATATCATCACGTCATTTTATAATCACCCTGTAAAATTTCAACATGTATCGCTCATTTAATTTTCAATTTAAATACCTACGTTCTTATGTATCAAGATTATTTAAAAATAATATGCTAATATTTCATTTGAAACAAAAAAAGGGCGTACTAACATCCTTTCTCTTGTAGCAATGAGCCTATAAAACATGTTGAGAAAAAGAGAGGCAATTTAGATGAACACGATTTAAAATAGGCATTTATGGCTGTCATTCGAGATTCTGCCACCTTGCATAAAACACCGCACGCCGCTAAGCTAACTTCGGCATGAAATGGTTTATTATGCTTGGTACACACACTCAGTTTTAAGTCTAATTGTACTTTAGAAATTGATATTCGATAACAACACTTCGGTACAGGGTGGAAAATAACAAATTTCACTTCTTGAAAAGTTAGATAGCATTTTGGTAGGTGATATCAGTTTACAGCTTTTTATAACGCTTTTGTTATATTTACTAGTATGTGGACTTGTAACGGGATCTTCAAATCTAATTTTAATTCACTTGAAAGCGTCAAATTCATCCCATCAAAATCATAAATGTGAAATGAGAGCCAAGTTCAATATTATGATATATGCCTTGGTTGTTGACTTAAACGACAAAAAGTGAGATCTAAATGGTCAATCCGGAAATTAATTTACATCTATTTATAACCGCGAGCCAAATTTTCGGAAGAATAAAATAAGAACTTACAGCTTTACAACTTTCTATGGCTATGATATAATTCGTATATGGAAACTAGCCAAGTCAGACCTTAGGCTTTGATAATATATTATTCTTAGTTATAAGAAGAAATTATATTTGAAGTTGGTAGAAAATATTTTATGTTGTTATAAATAAATATATGAGGACTGACCATTGAACTTGGCACCCATTTAGATCTCACTTCTTGAAGTCAACAACCAAGGCATATATCATAATATTGAACTTGGCTCTCATTTCACACTTATGTTTTTAATGAGATATCATTACTTTTTGTAGAGAAATTATGAGTACCTACGTACTTATTCATAATAAAATTAATAGCAAATGGTTTTTGTTAATGTACTGGTTACGTGGTATAATTATATTCGCGTGAATTTCCCATTCAGTATGCTGAATTTTTCACGCGTTTTCTGTTTATACTCAATTTGGCAAGTCGTGGTATGCCTAACTAGACTATAAATATCAACTTTTGATTTAAACAATTGCCTAAACCGTACCTAGTTACTAAGCAATACTGAGCTCGCGCTTATGAGTGCGACTGCCACGTTCGCGTCAAGGTTTTATCGCACGATACACTTACTCACGACATGCTGATTTCTACTCCAAATTGCGTCCGAGCAGCGCAGTTACGTCACGCGGGAACCAGAAATTTACACCCATCTCTCACCAGTCTTTCGATTCATTGTGTTTCCATGCAATACAAGGTGTTAGCTTTAATTTCAATTTTACTTGAGTTGATTCGTTTATTTGGAATTTTATTACCCACTAATTTACTGTTATTAGTGTTATTCAATACTGTTTTATAATATAAGGCTATTTTTGTTTTGTAAAAATTAAGGAGAATTAATAGGAAAATCAGTTTTCAAAACTGCCTGAAAAAACTGGACAAGAATATGTCAAAATTAACAAATTTCAATAAATTATTCTAAATATAAGCTTTTTTTTACTCCTATACTATAAATTATTAATTGAATGCCAATTTTCAGTTTCATAATGATACTCATCATAACACAGAAAAATTAACCAATAGAAATCTAGATTTTTAAATAACCAAGTAGGCAGACCCAATTTTCTTTAGAATGTCGAGAAAAGACCAAAATAAATGTCGAGCACCAGATCAAAAATACTTAATGACCAAGGTAAATACATATTTAAACTTAATAATTTTTGTTTACAATGATTTATTATTAATTTTGTTTAACAGTATATATTAGTTTAATGTGGTCCCGTAGGGTGGTTCGAGACCCGGTTTTTCCTTTTTTTTATATTTTTTTTCAAATCGAATTTCTTTTTCGTAGAAAAAATAGTGTATGCTAGTTTCATGTAATGGTTATTAATACACTCGCATTAACCATACGAAACTCGCCTTTGGCTCGTTTCGTATCCCAGTGACACCTTTGTTGAGGAGTCTTGTATAATAAATAAAATATAATGGTAGAAATATGAAATATAAAATATTTATAATATAATGGTGTGTTTTAATTTTGCCCATCCATGAATATTTCTGTTTCAAATCTTTTTAAAATGTAAAAAATATATATTACCCACATATTTCTACACGTTTTGTAACATTGTTAACTTCCAGCATCATTGTACTTGCCAAAAAAAGATAACTAAGTTACTGATAATAAAGTAATATTTCATATTATATCTGAAAAACAATGTCGCATTTAAATATTCATTCATAAAGTGGAAATATACATAAAAATTAAACACAAACAGAGTATTTCCCATATATTTAGCATTGTACATCACTGATTCAGATTCCCACATGACGTCACACGCTGTCGGCTACATGCGCAAGAACATACCGTGAGTAAGTGTATCGTGGTTTTATCGCATCGGTTCCCACCAAGCTGCTCTAAGGTCGCCGTGGCCTATTATTTCATTTTTTATAAGTAACGATCTTACACTATCCATGTGCGGTAAATGCTGAAATAATGATTAATACAAAGTCCCAGTTGTCCCGAATGTATCTTGTTAGATATATGTCCACATTTGAGTAGTAGAAAAGTTAGGATTTTTACAGCAGATGCTCAACACCTATGTTCGTTTATTTCGATACAACAAGCCATGCGATTTTTGAAACTTTGCAATACATTCTGCAACATCCTTAACATCTCAATTCTTCTGATCTGTGCTCTTAACTCCCAAATATTGGCAGGTTTAAAAGGTGTTTTAGAGATAATGAATGGAAACCTTAAGAACATCAAAATAGTGTAGCAAGGATAAAATCAGAATCCTAGGACACAAGAGTACTGGTTGGAAGAGAGACACCTACCTAAACTAAAGCCTGCAGATATCCTCAAATTCCCCCAGGAAATAGGTCTGAGAATTTAATAAGAAACTAAGTAGACGAACTATAGATCTCTCAGGTCTCAGAGAATATCATCCCAATATTCATACATACATGGAAAATTGACTATTTTATGAATAACAGCATGTACAAAAATGAATTGTTTGAATAGTAATTGCAGAGAAACAAAACTTTCATTGAATCGTATTGGAACTGCTAAAAAAATATAATATATCGGCTTAAACGATAAAACAATAGTTATATTCTCAAAATCAAGACATTTATGTAAGCGTTAATTTCATGCCTTCGTGACTATTATAAAAATTGACACACACACATATGCGAGATGATCCCGTCCATCCCAGGATGCATCTCTTTAAACGGAATACATCCCGGGGAGGACTTCACCACACCCCCATCTCATTTTTCGCGTACAGCTCGTCCATAGCCGAATGACTGTTGGCTGGGGTAGAGATGTCTTTTTCTTAGCTGTGCTACCGCGGTGGTTATTTCTTCGGCGGTCTTCTAACTTGTGTTTGTCTTCTATTGTGTGTGTATCTGTTGCGCTACCTCTACAAAGGGAGAATCATCAGCAGACGAACTGCTGCTAAAGATGACCTTATAGAGTGGATCCTCTTGTTTTTGCTGACTTTAGGCAATTAGCTGAGCTAAACAGACTTGTCACCTTCTCGAGAATCTGTTGTTTCGTTTGTTCCTTGTCTTCAAGATGTTTGATATCTGTGGGCATCATCTGTAGATCGCCGGGTGTTCTCCCCTAAAAATTGAACTTTGCATGCGACCAGTGTATATTTTAGTTATTGCTCAATCACCAAATCTCTGAATTATGTTCTTAGATCTTGTCGTTGTTGGAATAATTGATAGTTTTATTCCATTTTTTTTTGTCGAAACTAATTTTTCAAAATAGTTTAATGGTAATTTCAAAAAAATTCAGTCGTTGTGCCAAAAACATTTTTAAATCCTTGGTTCTTTCATAATAATTTCCTGTACATATAAAAATAATCAATTTAAACCCGCTTTTGATTGATTAAAAGCATCGAACTACTGGCTGATAAACATTAGTATTCAAACTCCACAATTATTATAAACACAAATTTCTATTTATAATAAACTAAACTCAATGAAATGTTAGAAACTTTAATAACAAACATAACATATGATTATTGAAAACGTAAGCGATGCCAATTCTAATATTAGAGAGCATATAGGTAAAGTATCGGTTAATTACGAATATAAAATTTGTTTATAAACGTAAACTTAAATTAGATGCACAAAAAAATAGTAAGATTAACATCCATGATGTATTCTAATAAACAGTAGTTGTTATGTAACAGGTTTTTAAAGTAAACGTAAATGTCAAATAAATCTTTTGAAATAAGGCGGGTCTCAAAATTCACTTCAACATTTTATAAGAAACACTTTAATTAAAAGGAAATGTCAATGTATCCTATTTATTCGATTCTGTAGAGTAGTTGCTGTAAAGGTTAAATCTATTGAAAATGCTCACTTCCTACAACTTGAATAATTCTTAAAATATTCACTCTACGAATTCGAATTATAACTATTTTATCGCAAAGTTATTAAATGTCGAAAAGGCTACAATAAACGAAACTATAAGTTATTTTGGGCACAATTGTAAACCGCGGAGAGTGGACCGAATATAGGAAAACTCTGACGTCATATAACAAGGATCGCTAAGAGAGACTTATGGAGGAAACACTGTGAAGAGGTAGAACAAACCTCCGAATGTGCTAGACTCCATAAGATACTCTCCAAAGATCCTCAAAGGACAATTAACTCATTAGAGACAATAGATGGGAGATATACACAAAACGGGAAGGAAACTCTGGTAGAACTTCTCGAAGTACATTTTCCAGAATGCAAAATAAGCGATGAACCATTGGATATAAAACAACATATGGTCCCAAGGACTCCAAACCGGAATAACGAGGAAAGTTGGAAAGTATCTAGAGAAGTGGTAAATCAAAGCAAAATAAAATGGGCAATAAACTCATTTGAACCATATGAATCACCAGGACCGGACGGGATTTATCCAATTATGCTGCAAAAGGCAAACGGCATTATACTCAGCAGACTGTGTACGATCCTTAGAGCAAGCATGGGACTAGGGTACATACCAAAGGTCTGGAGAAATGTTAGGGTTGTCTTTATTCCTAAACCTGGTAAAACAGGTGACAATAAAGCAAAGTCCCTGAGACCCGTAAGTCTGATGTCATTTGTACTGAAGACATTGGGGAAACTGGTAGAAATACACATTAGAAAAGGATCGTTGGTAGAAAGACCGATCGACCTGGATCAATATGCATACAGACCAGGAGTATCCACAGAGACAGCACTCCATCACCTAGTACAAGGAATAGAGTACGCTCTCGAAAATAAGGAAGTATTATGAGCAGCCTTCCTTGACATAGAGGGTGCCTTTGATAACACCTCTCACAAAGTAATCACTAGGGCAATTCGTCAAAAGCAAATTGACGAAACAAGCTGCAGATGGATAGAATGCATGCTAAGAGACCGAACGATCTTTTCAACCTTGATGGGTTAAACACTATCAGCCCGGGTTTCAAGGGGGTGTCCTCAAGGAGGAGTCCTGTCTCCTCTAATATGGAACCTTGTAATGGACGGACTGATAAGGAGGCTCAAAAAGGAACACCATACTATCTTAGGATATGCGGACGATCAGTCTCTGATCGAGGTCTTTCGGCTCGTCGCTTGACTGTAACGGTACCGCGACGCATGTTTCCAGCGTAGGGTAGGATGGGGTAATGGCGGTCACTTAACGAAATTTGGACATAAAAGTTGAAATAAAAATTATATATTGATTCTGAAATAAGAAAAATGAAACATAACAGTCTTTTGATGTAGTAAAGTACAAATAAAATAAAAAATTTTAAATATTTTTGTCAAAATACTTAAATTTTAAAAATGTATCATTGACTGGTATTACCCTAACGTCCGGGTATTACCGGTCATACGTAATGGCAATACCGGTCACTTATATTTCCACCTCCTGTTCCTTGGTGAAAACAGTTTTCCTACCCAAAATAGGAGAGACAAATTTCTCTTTCTTAATTCTTTCTTGAATGGTTGAAAATGGAATTCCACATCGTTTAGCAGCAGTCCGCTTAGAAACCCCTTGTTCATATAATCGTTTAGCTGCATTCAGGTTTTCAACTGACCATTTTGCTCTATTAGTCTTTCTAATACGTAATTTAGGCATCTGCAATAAACAAAAAAAGTCGATGAAAATACGTCTTTGTTAATTAGGACAATGCCAGTCACTTGACCGGTTTTGCCCTCACATGCATGAGTGTATTCAAAAATATTTTAAAACCATAAAATTTTAATTTGTTAGCTATTTCAATACATAGGACGATTATATGATCCACCATCCTACTGATAGACTACAATATATGAAAATATATATGAAATATAAGTACTTACGGCTTATTTTCAATGGTGACGAGATTATAAAAACCCCACTAAAATCAAAAAGGTCTACTACTCCACGTCAACTATTGTCGGTAACTGAATCAACTGAACGCGCACACTCCTACAACATTAAAAGCAGTCATTTGAACAGGACTTTGTTGCCAGATGTAATTTTCTTCAGGAAATAGAGGGGTGACCGGTATTGTCCGCTGACCGGTATTACCCCATTCTACCCTAGATAAATTAAAATTTTCGGGGTTTTACCCCATTGGTAGAGATGGCGAGAGAAAATCCGCCACTTCATGATCTTGGATTAGAATAATAAAAAGATGTAATATCGTTTGAATGTGCTGTCGTCGGCAATTGAATGTTGTCTTATTAGAGGTTAAAATGTCCTTCTTCACTTCTGCGTTGAAACATTGGATGCATGAGACATCTCTCGTTCTGAACAAAGCAGTACAGAACAATATTTTCATCCTCCTCTTCAAATATGTTTATCAAATGTATATCCATGGCTTTGCGTATAGCACCGTATCGACTGAAGTCTGTCGCTAACATCGGGAGAGCTGCCCTTCTGTCGTTGGTCTCTAGCTGGTCACGAGACACATGTCTCTTATGCTGGTCGCTGCCTCTGGTCTCGGTCACAAAAATCGGGAGAGCAAAGGGCTCAGTTATCGCCTTGTAACCATAAATAATCACATCGACCAAATGCATTTGGTATTTACCTTGTCATTGCTTGTCGATTACAAACATACATACAGGTGTTAAAAATGAGGTATAGTTAAAATAATACCCTTCTTGGTGTGTGTCATCGATTGTGACTTATATCCGGGTTTTCGGCATGTCGTTTATTTTATTTGCTATTTTGACATAAAGGTAACCTTAAATTTGATAAATAAGATCATCAGGATTGTATTTAGCCAAATTCGAAAAGGCTATGCAATTAATAATTACCAGCTTCTTTTTCTAACTGAAAATACTTGGGAACTTTCAAAATACTGATGTTTTGCCGTGTATTCATGCATATTTTTGTATTATTCATATAAATAAAACAAAAAGATCAATATTCACTTTTCATAAATAATAATTGACCGTAAACAACAAAGTACAGATCTGTCAAGAACTGTCAGTGTGACAGTAGAAAAAGACGTAAGACTTATTGCCGCTACGAAAGTAACGCCTTCATGGTATTTTAAACTCTCGATTGATAGGTTGAGCTTGAGCGTAATCTAAACATCAACCAATCAAATTTTTGTAAGTCAAAGATTAGGGTTAACATTTGTAATACATTTAAACGGTTCATTATTGTGATATTTTGATTACGATTAATCACAGACCTGCCTTTTTTCCATTTCTTCCTACGTTATGTGTTAGAAAGACATTAACAATCGATGACGCACACCAAGAAGGGTATTATTTCAACTATATCTTGAAGTTGACTAATTATATCAATTTCTATAATTTAGTCCTGATGTTGTAAATGTAATTTGTGAGTTCTGTATGTATAAGAGTTGAAACTATTTTTTTATATTCTTAAATTTGAAAAAGGCTATTTTAAAAATTTTCCGAATAAAAAGTTGAAAAGCTCGTAATTAGGTAGATGATTGAAATTTTAGTTGTCTCATTTTTTCTTATTTTAACTCTAAATCTAACATAAGCTTTGATGAAACTTAAAAAAGTTTAAGAAATGCTAAAATGCTATTTATGCTCTATGAAGATACTGAAATTAAAATGAAAAAAAAAACACCCACGCTGTATAATAAACAACCGATTTACAAATTACTTTGTTATATTGAACGCGGTTTGGTAATAAAAAAATTATTTAAAACAATAATTTTATGACTTGTTGACGCTGTAAATTATGTTAAAAATGCAATTAATTGTTATAACTTACTCATAAAAAATGTCGTTAAGTCGTGGGATTTTTTTGTCACCTAAACGTGACGATTAGGCGCTATCGGAATCTTTGTATCCACAAATCAACTTTTATTGAAGAAAAAAAACCTGTACAACAATAACTTATAAAAACATCATATCGAAGTTATTTGTTCTTTAATTTTCAAATGTCCTTGGTAAGTATTTCCTTCAAATCGTAAACGTTTATGAGTAGGTAGGTGATTAGCCGTTTTTGATCTTCGACCCGTTTTCTTTCCTTTTTTTTTAATTTTCAATGAAACAAACATTGTTGTCAGTTTATGTAACAAAAGGTGTTCGTAATATGTGTGCTATTACATAATGTTTATATTTATGTAAATAAACGTATGAATCGTAATTGAAAGATAATATTTCGCAGAGATACATGGTGTCCCAAAGAATACTCCTAAAATTGTACATTATACAGCGTGTCCAAGGAGTATCCTATAGGTGAAAAATTTTTAAATATTAATTTAGTGAAAAATGTTATTCCTGATAAAAAGTTTTGCTTGTTCTGATACCCCATGAAATGGAATAAAATTCAAGTTTTTCAAAACCCGTCTCATTTTATGGCCAGTTTTATGAAAACCTGGAGTCTGACTTTTTGACATTTCTTCACATATTGGCTAATATCTCAGGAACCTTAAGGTTTGCAAGGTTCTAGTCTACGTCATTCGATTCAAAATTGAATTTTCTATAAAAAGAGGAATTTTGAAAATTATGAGTCTTCGCGAATTAGTATAAGTTTCGGTTTGGACTTAAAAAAATTTTCAAAACCTGAAAATTCTATAATTCATATCTAAGGTTTTTCGAAGTGGAAGTTAAAACTACCAAGTGAAAGTGGCGACCAAAGTTTTACCAAAAAATATAAATATGTTTTTTCAAGACTTTCTGCACAATTTTTTTTATTTTCGTTTTTTCGCTAAATACCCAATGTATTTGATCAATTTATTTGATCAATTTAGTACTTGCGGAACACCCTGTATGTAT
Organism: Galerucella calmariensis; assembly: GCA_910591675.1. Classification (NCBI taxonomy): domain Eukaryota; kingdom Metazoa; phylum Arthropoda; class Insecta; order Coleoptera; family Chrysomelidae; genus Galerucella; species Galerucella calmariensis. The sequence goes on from CAJUYG010000461.1 coordinate 70,993, forward strand.
TTGATTCGTTACGTAACCACCTGTCATGACTTATCGAAAGTGAATTATTCAATACTCAACTGTTAAAGTTGATTATTCATGCTGAAGGTTAAAGACTTTAGAGAACCTATAATTATTTTACTATTAAACTAAATTTCCGTTTAATATGATTGATAACATTTAAACGGGGTATATTGTTATGGTAATATTGCAATTTCACCACTAGGCAAATTTTGCTTAGATTTCTACATAGCAAGTCATTACGTTCGGTTAAAAAAAGCTACAAAATAACCGATTTAATTTTCTTTATTATCTACAGACAAATAATAATTTTATATTGTATAGTTACTCCTATGACAGTCTGTACACAGAATAAATTACCCACACAGAAGACATACCTTTTGAAATTTCTATAAGAAATACATAATTGCAAGGGCAATTGAGCGAGTTTGATTTCATATTGATAACACGTATTAGTACCTATCACGGACTGAGAAAACTGTTGAAGTAATTCACAGTCCTGAAAAGAGTTGAGCAGTTTAAATAACTATTTCAAAGCTCAGTTTGATGGCAAATAAACAGAAAAACTACACAAATGGAACGGAAGAGTAGAGTGGAAACCACGTGGAAACACCAAAATGGCAAATTCAATTCACAATATTCATATTCACTAATACAAGATTAATAGTTGTGGCGTGGGTTGTTTACTTTAGACATAGCAACCATTAACAATGAAATTTCAGTATCAGCTGTTTTCAATGAAAACAAAGGTGTTGCTTCTGTATAAGTGCGATATTATGTGGTATGACCATTATTCTACAACTTACAATGCTTTTTACATTCTTCGTTTGTTACATAAAAAATGTGTGAATTGTTTTGGTAAACCATAAAATAAAGCTGCATGATCGATCTAATACCTTGAATACCTTTAATTATTTTTTCTACTATCGTGCGGAAAGTCCTCTATTCCGCACTCATTTTAGTGCGGAAATAGTAGTTTGTACAACTAGTACGCAAAGCGTCACTTTTTCCACGAGCGCAGAAGCTTGTAGCACGAGCCGTAAGGCGAGTGCCGCAAACCTAGCGGGTAGGAAAAGTGATTTGCTGACACAATATTTTTTCTACAACCACATTTATTAATGAAAGAAATACAGTAATTTATATAGTTATTTCATTTAAACTTTGAACAGAAAGAACTTACAATATGAAAATAAATGGAAAAATCAGTTGAATGTCTAATTAATTGTAAAATTTGAACAATTTTGTATTAAAACTTCAGGTAACAAACTTTCGGTTGCAGTTCGAGCCTTTTCGATAATATATGGAGGAGTATTTTCAATGTTCGAATTGGATAACTCAAAAGATTATTTTGATCGTGGTTCTTAATTCCTAAAATAATGCTTAATAGGTTAATGTTTCTATAATTAATAAATTAGAATAAATAATGAAATAAATGGTTCACTCACTTTTGGTTTAAATTTAAAAATTGTACACCAATAAGATTTTCACCATTAGGTTGAATTGTCAAAAGAAGTTGACAGGTCATAGGTAGCTTTGTTTGACATTTCGGTTCGGGAAAAAGGCCATAACGTGTACTGTTCGCATTACTTTTCCAACGATTATCAAAAGAATTAAGAAAAGGCCTGCTTTGCGTATAAAAATTTGAGTAGGAAAGCGTGTTTTGCATAGTGGTTGTGAGAAAAGTAAATTTGTTAAGTTTTTGGGAAGTATACTGACATTTGAATATTTGAATATTTGAAATATTGTAGTTTACCAAATAACTGGAGAAGTAAGAAATTTATTAGAATTCTGCTATAATTTTTAATAAAAAGAAACGTATGTTTCAATAATTTTTTAATGGACCTGGTATGAGCCTCATCAAATGAATGTCAAATGATAATAATTAATTTGTTAATATGTATTCAATGATAAATGTTTCTTTATGTTAACTTTTGGGATTTTTCCGCATGCTAGTAGAAAAAATAGTGTGCCTAACACGTGCGTATCGTAACTTAATGGCACGCGATTGCTGGTTGAACTCCGCTGAGGCATCATTTTCCGCACTAGTTAGGTAATAGTAATTTACGTTACAAGACCGGAAATTAGTGATTTTCAGGTCGAGACAAGCTGGAAGCTTGCAGAGACCTGAAAAACACTAGTTTCGGCTTGCGTGACGTACAATATTTTTTTAAGACTTCCTTATTTACATTTTTCACTTTTTTTCTCAAAAACAATTTTTAAATGCGTCGTATGACTTCTCGTAACGGAATTTTGATTTCACGATTTTACTGGTAATATGTGGCTAGTCGCTTTCCTTACTGCTTCCAAAATTTCTTCTGGAATCTCATTTTCCTGGTTGGAAAATTCAAAATCTGAATTCATATTATTCTTAAATTTTCACACTCGCGAAATAAGTTTGACATAAACGACAAATTAAAAATAAACGAACTGTCATCACACGACAATATATCGAAACGTTACCATAGTAACGAAATCAAGTTAGATTGTTTTATAAAAGAGCGATTGGAAAAATGGAAGATCAGGGACCAGAAATAGTTATTTACCTAACAAGTCCCGAAAGTGATATTTTACGGGATGAGTAATAGGCAGTTTCCAGAGCAAGTTGTTCTAAACTATTGACATTTGAGTTAAAGTCAAATTTTGTTCAATTTTTGTGTATTATAGAGATAGTATTTTATTGTTGGAATAACTTTAAGGATACAGCTACTTATACTGTATTATAAAATATGTAATAAACAAAAATATCCTCATTTAAATAAAAGATAAATGATATTATTAAAAATATGACACTACAAGAAATATAAAAATCTTATATTTTTTTAATAAAAATGCCAATGATCCCCAAATAATGTAAGCTTATTACTTTGATGTCCCTCTCAAAGAATTTTAATGTTCTATCATAATGTTAACAACATAACACACTACACACTGTGCTTTGTGGGTTACTAGGTTCCTCTACTTACAAAGTTCATCCAGGATTGCCCATACTAAATATTAAACCACTAAAAAATAGAACATGTTAAAAGCTTCTGAAAACATTAAAGTTAGCGACCACAAATGTTGATTATACATATACGAAAAAATTTTTATATTTAAAATAATACAGATAAGTACTGAGCAAGTTCCACTTCTGAAACACAATCCCACTTCTGATATGTTTCAACTATCAGCGGACACTTTGGATTTAATTTTTATCAGCTGATTTACTTTTGATTCAATTTTCATCGTATTACTATCCCATCAATACCTCCTACCTGCGTCAAATATCCACAACACTTTCAAAATTCTGTTGTTTACCGAAGCAAAAACAAAATATGCGGCAACAACAAGCAAAACTAACACGGTTATATGACCAAATTTCTTCTCTTATTAAATAGGTAACTTAATCTAGTATCGAATATATCCAGTATCCCAAATACCGATGAAATGAAATTGACGTTTATGTCAAAGTACTCTGCGGGGCATGCTTCGATGCACACGACGGACGGTGTTGGTTCTCTTTTTGTTAGGTATATTGACTAGTAAGGTAGGTATCTTTTGCGGCACTTGACCCTAATGTCGAAGATTGAGCAACGTGCTTTTACGTGGTTTTCTATACAGAGTGATATCAGTAGTATTATTTAAAAGGATAAAAAATGTAGAACTGGAAAAAAGTAGTCCTGCTCTACAAATTATTTAAATGTTTATTAGGTACTATTGCTTTACTGTTGTTTGAAAAACTGTGAATGGACCTTAAGAAATGCTACAACAAATTTCTTGCAGTTCTAAACTTCTAAATATTATTGATTGTCTAGTTATTATGTGTTTCACTGTAAATATGGGTGGTTTGTTATTCTTCAAGAGTATTTTCTATCAGTGGTATTAACTTACTAGCTATAATTTTTCTCGTAGACTTTCTTAGCTGTACTACTCTGCTATTCAAATCCCCAAGTATAATCATTTTTCCTTTTGCTTTTTCTGTAGGGAGCCAATATTTATAAAGTATGAATTTTTGGTCCATTTCTGCTGAATACATGCTAAAACGCATTGTATAGTTATTTTTACGATCTAAGAAACTGACCTGACCTGAGGTGGGATAATGACATGCAATAAAGCCATAAAAGTATTTTAGCCGTGACATGATAGTATTTATTCTGTTGGCGAATAATAAATTATGAGACTTTTGGGCCATTCTTTTTCTTTTTCATAATGTATATTGCGGCCCTGCACAATCATTCCTAAAAGTCTTATGATTTTATTGCATCTCAAGCATAAGTCAAGTCAAGTCAGTTTCTTAGATATATTATAGAACTATAACTGATTCTGAAACATGGGCTTACGCGTTTGACATGCAAGAAGTTTTGGAAGGGCTCCTGAGCCTGAGTCTGAGCCGAAGCCGAAACAAGTACATTTTTTCGATTATCGTAGTGTTGAGCACTTTTGGGCCATTCTTTTTCATAATGTCTATTGCGGCTCTGCACAATCATTCCGAAAAGTTTTATGATTTTATTGCATCTCAAGCATAAGTCAAGTCAAGTCAGTTTCTTAGATATATTATAGAACTATAACTGATTCTGAAACATGGGCTTACGCGTTTGACATGCAAGAAGTTTTGAAAGGGCTCCTGAGCCTGAGCCTGAGCCGAAGCCGAAACAAGCACATTTTTTCGATTATCGTAGTGTTGAGCACTTTTGGGCCATTCTTTTTCTTTTTCATATTGTATATTGCGGCTCCGCACAATCATTCCAAAAAGTTTTATGATTTTATTGCATGTCAAGCCTAAGTCAAGTCAAGTCAGTTTCTTAGATATATTATAGAACTATAACTGATTCTGAAACATGGGCTTACGCGTTTGACATGCAAGAAATTTTGGAAGGGCTCCTGAGCCTGAGCCTGAGCCGAAGCCGAAACAAGCACATTTTTTCGATTATCGTAGTGTTGAGCACTCAAAATTCTTACCAGTAGGTGAAACAGAAATATCATTCGAGTGTCATTACGAAAATTGTGTGTAGTATGACAGGATTCGGTTTTCCACCACCAATTTCTTTTTTTTCAATATTTCGAAAGGCTTTGAGAGATAAAATTCCACAGTATTCAAATATTTCAGCTGACAAATATGGATGAAAGCTAGTTTTTGAAGATTATTCAAAGATGTGCACATCTTCAGACAATACTAATCCATTTAAAAAAGTAGGTGTCTTATTTGAAACGTAAGTGATAATTCTGACGTTTGAAAGATTAAGATTAGACGTAAACAGATTAGACATCTCTTTTTCGGAACACAGCCAAATAACAAAACATCTCACTTTGAAAAAAATCTTGTAAACACAACACAGAGAATTCCGGAAAAATAAATTCGATGGTTGTTATTTTTATGACTGTTCTTACTTAGCATTATTCTAAATAAATACGACAGAGAGCAACGAAATCAAATAGACCTTCATTCTGCGCGTATATTTACTTTGTATTTTACCTGACGCAGACGTTTATCTTTGGCAAATATTAAATATTTAGAAATATGTCACCCTGTCGCTAATAAGACCTTAACGTTACCACAGACCGAAATTTCGTGACGAGTCTTTTTGAAAAAAATCAACTATCCTCCTCTTTGAGCACCTATACTGCCGACAAAATATGGGAAAAATCAGGAAAAAATGGAAAACTATTGTTTGTTTTAAGGATGTTATTTTAAAATAGTTGATTTAAAGGAAGATCAAAACTGGACGAAATCACTAGTTAGGTATATGCTTTTTGAAATCTGTCCAGAAAATATTCTATATATGTTTTTAAATTTTAGGCATAATTTCGGGAATAAAGGAAAGGGGGGGTCGATTTTCTTAAATAACACTGCAACTTATTCAATCCTTCATTTGTTTGAAGTATGCTTGACCATTTTTCAAGCTATACATTTCCACTAGCTTTTTCAAACGTCTAAAAATAAAATGTAAAATTTCAATCGAAAGCATTGAGGAGTTTTGATATCAACTTCGATCACACAGTAACTTTCTACCCATTCTTAACCACGTTAGGCGATGAGTTTCAATAAAATTTGAAACACGTCTTCCATCAATTCTGTTAAAGAATGTTTATGCAAAATTTCGTGCTGATCCGCCAGTCAGTCATTCAGGACAAGGCATTTTAATGTATGGATTTCAGAAGTTTCGGGTCTATCGCATTCTTAGCATGTTCTTACCGAGCTTAATGCATTGATGTGTGTGTAGCATCGTCTCCATGCTCTCAAAGCTTGTTGATGGATGATATCCACCTTGTACTGATGAGGCGCAAATTCACCGAAGCCGGTCTACAATAAATTTACAAAACAGAATGGTTAGTTATATCCACCCCGTTTAATTTAGAAGTGTAATTCAATGTTTATCAGGGCACTTAGTCCGAGAAGTAGTTGCTGCATCTCAGTGAACGGTCTCTGTTCTTTGGAAAGTAATATTCAAAAACTTTGTGCGTTATAATAGTATTGAACTATTATCTTTGGCGTCTATTGAGAACAAGCTTTACTGAAATATGACAATTTTTACAGGAAACTGTAATCAAGTGAAAATTTATTTATTTAAGCAGGAATAATTTTGGCAATGTAACAGTGCATTATAAATATTTTCGGTAATTGCTTCCAAGTTTAAGATAGCGATTACAAATGAACGAACGTGAAGTGATGTTAATGTTTTTCCGCTTTTAGGAATCTGTCTTTCCATTCTCATTATTGTGCTTCACATTTTTCCATGGTATTAAGAAATGTTTTTGTTTATTCAATGGAATTTTTACCTCCAAACAAGTTTTTTCTTCCGGTTTATACAACAACAAATATTTTGATAATCAAAATGTGTATTTGAATATCCATTTTATGTATTAATTTCCCAGATTTCGATCTGAAATCGTTTCGAAACGATCAAATTTCTGTAAAAAATCACGAATCCGACACCATCGAAAAATCACGAGGCGGAAAATTGGGTCTAACCACGCTAAAACGACTCACATAAAAATCTGTCTGACCCTGTTAGACTAAAAAGCTTGCGATACGTAAACAATGAACATTATATATATAAAACAACACTCAGGTGGCCCGTTTTAACGTGAAGACAAACACCATCAGCAGGTTTATCTAGGAGCAGGGCCGAACTTATCTTTTCCGGTTAAAACTTTTAAATTTTTTCAGTAGAAACTGGAGCTTCAATTTTGTAATCTGGCTTCAAGTAGTAGAAAAACCAATTATTTTCAATTT